>JBBPQE010000164.1:0-42632 GCA_038092335.1 Boletus vinaceobasis | reverse complement strand
CGGGCCTGGGCTTGGCCACCGCTCCACCGGCACCACGCAGCAGGAAGGCCTTGAATGGCGTTACGTTGAGGCCGAATGAGGAGCAGCACTCCAGCTTTGCCGGGAATCAAAAAGGCATGAAGTCAGTCGGCGATGAATTGGTGCAGCGAGCCCAAGCGAGGCGTACCGGTAGTTTGGCTCTGTCCGGCGAGTCTTTCGACCGTAACCGTTATCATCGACGAAGCTTCTACTTGCAAATCGTCACCAGCATGCGGTGACACTGCCTGAATCACCTGGAACCTCCGTTGCGCGTTTTTGATGCCCTTGACCCGGGGTGCCATTGGAGGGTGATTCAGGGTAGTTGAGCGCATCCCATCGACAGCCTTTCTCGATCCAATGTTGTCTCCATTTACGTCTGGTACCGATCTCCTGGGCGTGACGCGCTACATTAGAGTCCGCCATGCCCCGCAGATATTGCCTGCGGTGTCCGTGCCTGTGTTCTATTCAGTTTACAACATGTAAAACGCGAGGCAAACCGTAAATGAACCCATTACCTTGGGAGGCAAGTGCCAATTTACGCCCAGGGCATGATGCAGGCGTTGAGCCACTCTTCGGATCCTTGCAGGGACCGATTAACAGGGCTATTTATACCTTGATGAAGATGTTCGGTTGCTCGTCCTTCCCACACCCTCTGAGTCGATGGTGTTACTAGACAAATCCAATCTTTCTCCTTTCAAGAAGGGCACAAGCCCACGAGTCGACTGCCGTGGCTTGTTTCCTGCTGAGCATCATCCAACAGAGAACCGACGTGATCAATTCTTCGAAGATGCCCGAAAAAGCACCCAGGATGTTGTACAACATGGAGCACCACTTCCGCTCGCATGGGTAGGTCCATTATTGGGCCTTTATCAGAGTTTCTCTTACGATGATGTCTTACAGGTGCTTGTGTTCGACAACGTTATACCAGATTATGCCGTACCATTTTCAGAAGCGTATGGTGGGCCTCAGTTCATTGCACGGGCGTTCGTAGAGGCAAGCTCGTCCTCTTTCACGTCTTTCACATCGAGCTCATGTCTGTCTTGTCCGGCTGGGTCCAATGTAGGGTCACTATTGTAAGAATTCAAATCCATCCTTCGTCTTTCCTCTTCATCATCTGTGTCAGGCATCGGCAAAGCAGGAACTGGATTTCCGCACGGTGCCCTTGTTACCTACGCAGGTCGACACTTGACCGTGAGTGCCTCGCGCATGGCACCTCTTCGTACTCTCGTGACCAACTTTACTAGGTAAAGCGATATGAAGTCCTCTGTTTCGCGACCGAAATGCGATGGAACATCACCCAAGGCCATGAAACCTTCCAACAAAGCTCATTTGTCGTCTCGAATACTGCGAAACGTTCGCACGACTCTCTTCGTATCTGTCAAACGAAGGCTTCCGCAAGCATGCTACTGGATAGCGACATTTCGCGCGTGATTCCAGATCATGGGTTGCATTACGCCATGTCTATGGAGAGGAGGTAATTGTTCATAACATCGATCATCGAGTTTCTGGCTCACGTACTTGCGTTAGCCGTGATGGGTCTTGTAGATCGCCTCTGACCCCCATCAGCCGTCACGTGATAGAAGAAATATGTTCCTTCGCACCCCCCGAGACGGAAACAACAAGGACGGCTCTGCAATTTGCTCAGAGTTCACCTCTTGCTAGCCTTTCCACACTTCACAAGGATGATATAGGTAGCGAGTCTTTCGGTGCCGTGTCCGCATCCCGGGCTCTGCAGGGACACACCTGTTCCCGAACATGTGGGTGTGGCTCCTTCGATGTCAAAGATGGCCAGCCACCAAGGTCGCCAGCCAACCGGTCTTTAAAGTTGTTCCCCCAAACTGGGCAGGCATATAACAAGATCGGCAGACTGAGCAGCTCTACACAGTCTCCTAGGTTTGTCTTACGGCTTTCCTTTCGTCTGCGAGGTATTGATCTATGCACCAGGAGTCCCCTAGTTGATTTTACCACCAACGAGCAGTATTCAACAACTCACGAGAATTCTCCATTCCGTCGTCAGGCTCGCTCATTTCCTGCGGTACCGTCAGGTCGTCTTACAAGTTCCCAACGCGTAGAAACCACTCTTCCGCAGCATGGTGGCGATCGCCCACACGACGTACCCGTAGCTACGAGTCCTCGTGTCGATAGCTGCCTTTCCCCTATCAGGCTGTTTGCAGAACCATTCAATGGTTCTACAGATTTGACTCCTGCAATTGGCTCTCCTAAGAGACAGGCCCGTTCTATTGAACATGTCATCAAACGTGACCACCAGGGTGTTGAGAGCGAAGGGGATTATGGCCGTCCGACGTTCGTGTTTTCTCGTTCCTTCGATCATTGTCGAGTCCCTGAATCGTCTCGTAGTTATGCAAAGTCATCCAGTGCAGTCAGGATGCATTCTCCGCTGACTGGTCGTCCTCAATCACCTGGGATCGGTCTCTCTGGAGCAGGCTACCATCGCTCATCACTTCACGCGAAACACACAAAGGATAACAATTCACTCAGCGATACGGAAACTGGATCACTCTATAGCAGCGCGCGCGCTACGGCGACTCCTTGGGCCGCCGAGCAGAACTGGACTGAAAGAACGTCAGACGCAACCACCCAAGCCACTGGGGTTGGTGCAAGTTCTCATGAAAGGAAGCCCCATACTCGCCCTGTACCTCGGGACCCCCTCCCAGTCCAGATGCTGTCGATACGTGCGACCGCCTCTCCTCGCTTAACTGGACAGCCATTGGCTAACATGGAAGAAGAGATTTATGATCGGTTCGTTGGAGTCTTTGTGGCAGTAGCGTGCACTGATCGTTCTTTAGCGAGGTTGCAACAATGGCGGATCGTACTATTCAACAATTCAATGTCCCCAAAGTTTATGACCGTAACACTGCTGAATCGCGCCGTTCAGTAGTAATGGGATCCCCAGCGGAGCCGTCACCCAGGTCCCCATATGGCTCCTGGGATGACCAGTCGGCGCATCGCCAGCCAGCCAGCACACCTCCCGTGGTGCCGCCGATCATTATGTCGCCTATCATCGGCCGTCGCGGGCTTGCGGAGCCCTCACCCAACCGGATGTCGCCTCTTGGGGTCAGTGGCGATGCTCAGCGCAGCCGATTCGCTTTCAACGCGACCTTGTCACGCAAGCCGGAGTCGTCTTCTAGCACTACTCGTGCCATTTCATCCACACTTAATTCTCCGGTTCTCTCCCCTTCCCTGTTGATCGCTGGGACCAATGAGGTCAACAATACGAGCCGGCGCTCAGGTTATGGACATACGGGCACGGCGATCGTTCGGGAAAAGTCCCAGGATCAATTTATCACTGACAAGTCGTGGGTGGCCATCCTGTTGTGCAAGGTCGGCTTTTTGATGTTACATTTCAGACACACACTGGGGCCGCACGCGAGGCCAGGTGCACCGACTCAAACAGAGCGTGTCGAGTTTGACGAGCATATATCGGAAAGGGCACAGTGGGGCCCCGCCGTGGAGGACGCTTGGGCTTTGGAGAACAAAAAGCACAGCCGGCCTTCCCCGTACGTGGGTCCGCTGTTGCCTGAACGCAGGCCGTATACCTCGCAGTATGTTGTCGAGCGCGACGACGCAGGAGGAAGGGGTCGCAAATTCGCGTCGACACAAGGCACGCATGCCCATGAAATCGAGATCACAGACGTCCATCCTTCGCGCAGCGATGTGATCCAGATTCAGCAGCGCTACACAGAGAATGATACCTTCGACGATGCTGATGATATTTCCCAATCTGTCCCTGGGGCATTGCGGTAGGAATTCCCCTGATTTGCATGGCGCAGACGCAGACGCTAACGAAAGCCGAAGTCACTCTGGAAGAGGCGCTTCAGGTCGCTCTTTCGACTTGTATGATGACACTAGAGCCACAGACACTACGATAACACTCACCAGTCTCCACTCGCAAGCTGATACCAAGGCGAAGATGTCTGGCTCTATGTCTTCGGATGGTCGTGCGTACGAGGCGCGAGAGAAACACCGCCTGGCGCAGGAACCCGTTCGGCCCGTACTCGGCAAGCTGTCTCGAGTTGAGAAGGGCACGGAGTCAAGCATGGAAGAGGCACGCGAGGTGACGACGGCCAGTCCAGTTTATGAAGCTGCCTCAGTACATTTGTAGGTGCTCGCACAGAACGCGTTGGTTGTCATCTGACGTCCTCATAGCCCTCCCGACGCAGGGTATCGCCCTGGCAAACCCGAGCATGCAGAGTTCCGACAGGCTGACGCGGTGTCTGACAATCTCAGTTGGGACGAGACGACCCACACGATGCCTTCTTCGGGCGCTCGACCGAATTATCAAGTGCCTGTTAGCGAGTACTTGAGACCCAAAGGCGACGCTAATATCCATCCGGTGACGTCGAGAGAACGCCAAGAAGGTGGTTTCAGACAGAAGAGCGACGAAACCAGGTGAAAAAATTTGTCTCATTTGCGTCCTTTCTGCTTATGAGTGATTCCAGAACCTATCATCGTAACGTGATCGAAGCCTCCGAGAATAGTGGTGTCGCTCACAAATCGGAAGAGCAGGAGAAGGTAACTAGGATTGTTGCTGACAACGATGGTCACAAGTCGACTTCCTCCAAGCAAGAGAGTTCGGTGGTGTCTGCAGTACTCGCGGCGGCGTGCGTTGCCGCTGTCGCAGTCGAGGCTGTTACCGAGTCCCGACACAAAGAACATTCAGAGCATAGAGAGGTCAAACTCGACGACCGCACCAAGGTCGCTCATGATCGCGATTCTCCTGTCAGGACAGAATCTGCCAGGACCATCGGGGATAACCGAGCGTTAGCGATTGAGAAGGATGTTGCTGTGAATCGTACGGTGCAGCGGGGCGTGACCGTCGATTCGTCATTGTCCCCGAAGACGACAATAGTGCCTACCTCTACTGCAGTGGGGCTCGGTGAAGCTCAAACTGAAATTCGTCGTAGCAGGTACGTGGAATCAAGAGGATGTTTGACCTATAGCATATGGTAAAATTTCCAAAGCTCTGTAGAAACATCTCGAGTGGAGACGAGCGAAGACCAAGAACGAGTCAACAACGTGGACAGCCGGTCAGGTAAATCCTCCTTTGAGTCGTCTTTCTTATTTATGTTCACACACATGCCCAAGGCGTCTCGGCTGTGGATATTCGAACGCGGGCCTCGACTACTGCATCGACGGACGACTCCGTTGTGGCCGAGTATGCAGTCTCCGCACGGCGAACGTCGTCCGCCAAAGGACGCACCATCGAAAACATATCTTCCAATCGGGGGACGCAAATGCGAGTGGAGTCGGAACTCGTGGAGGATGCTAGCGAGCGGACCCGAAGGGAAAACGACGATTACAGGCTGGCAACGCGTTCGTCGACTGATATCACTGTCACAAGGACCGCGTCAGGTGACCGGAAGACGGACACGTCGGTAGAAGGTGACTGGAATCGACATGCCTCTCTCGACGCTAACAGCGTCGCCACGCGGACGAGCGACAAGTCAGCCGAATGTTTGGCACGGAACGAAGAACAGGTTATACAGGAATGCAAGACAGCATCGTCGAAATGTGAGGGCGAACGCTCTTCCGAGTCGGTGCGGTCGAACTCGAACTCAGAAGAACGTGCGGTTGTAGTAGTATCCCCTCAAGTGGCCACGAACGTGCAGCAAACGGTGACAGTTGCGACAGAGACAAGGTGGGCAGATTCTACCTCGTATACTACGCGGACCAACATCTCCCCCAGCGAAAACACAGCGCAGTCGACAGGGTTGATTTTAGAGAACCAACAAGGACAGCGATCGGAAGCCGTCGCCATACGATCTGAGGTGGACACGCGTGGTTCCTACGGGGACACTGAGAGCAGCATTCTATCCCGTTCTAGATCTGACCTGACGCTAGACGACAAGTCTCGCTTGGTCGAATCGTCCAGCGTCGAATCGGATCAGTCGTCTAGAAAAGCCGTCGCTGGTAGCTCCCTGGACTTGAGTTCGCAGGTGACCCTGATTCCCGGACAGCCCGCTCCCATCTCGATCGCTTCCCCGGGGCAACCCAGCATCGTCGTCGGACACAGTCGGTCGTCTAATGAACAAACGGTTGTAGCGATTTCTGGAGCTTCGTTAGTTTCTTCCCTTTCCATTTCCAAGCCGAGCTAACCTGGCTAGCAGAAATGAGCGGAGTAGTTCAACGGAAGACGTGGCCCATTATAGCGACCGTGCTGAACACGTTGCTGGAGTTGAGCGGAGTATTGACCTTCAATCGCGTCCTGGACTACTCGGAGATGCGAGGACGGGCACTACCCGCCGTACTTCACCATCTCTGGAAGAGAACTGCGTGGTTTCATCCTCAAAGTCTTTTGAAACTTCCACTGAGACTCGATCACTAGAATCATCAGATCTTGTCACAGTCAATGAAGAGCGGCTCGATCGGGTTTCTGGTGTTCGCAAGACGGATTCCGCAAGTGTTGACAATACGACCATCGTGCAGAAGTCGGCACCTTCTATTCGCTCTGGACGCCTCAAGAGCACCACGCTGCAGGAGGCTACGACTGTCGGCTCCTCAGGGTTCCACGAGGCTCCAGACAGGACTCGCTCCACGACCGTTCACGATGCCGTTGGTGTCGCAATCGATCACACCAATGTCGTTAGCAGGTCCGTGATGGAGCATGTCACCCAGGTTTTATGCTAATGTAACTTGAAGGCCCACCGAGACAAAGACGCCAATCCAAGAGGCCAATGAAGCGCATGAGCATGCAAGCGATTTTCGGGCAAGGACGGGCACGTCATCGCCTTGTCCTTTGGATGAGTCAAACTTATGTCCTCGACAGGTGCTTTAGCATTGGAAGTTGAGACACGCTCAAACGTCACATCCCCAACGGAGAACGCCATCGTGCGCACAGATACCTATGCAAAGGCGTCCGAGGCATCCATAGCTGGGAGCTTGTCGATTCAAAAGAACGAGAAAGGAACTGAGGCTGAGTGCGTGGCTTCTAAAGCGGACGCGCAGGATAAGGAAGACGTCGAGAAATGCAAGCTGACGATACATACGATATCTTCGTGAGCGATCCAACTTTGGTTCTTCCAGGGATCTCTGTGTTTAGACAAAATTTGGTATCAGCGCGCGCATGACAGAGGGACTGAGCGGGGGTTCCACGCAATCGATCGATAAAACATCTCACAGTCTGGTGCAGAACGAAGAGCAGACTCGCCGACTTGATGAGAAAACATCACGACAACATGTTGAAGTCGCGCAAGCCATGGTAGCGGCCGGTGTCGTGATCGGGTCGACCGCATTAAAGGAGAAGCATGATGTTTCTGTTGAATCATCCAGGGTATCCTTGCATACAGGGAATACAACTACATCATCTCCAGTGACGACGTAGGTCTCTCTCTCGGTCATCGCTCTAAGTGAACTCCGATTGAAGAGATGGGTAGTACCGCCAGCCAATCTTCGGACACAAAACGTGGTGAGGCATCGGAAGGTGTCGTTCACCCGCCAGATGCATGGCGTTCTGGTCCCCCATCCTCTAACTCTGTCTCGCCTCGCGACCGCAAAGCGCTTCTCGAGGATATTGGTTTTCTAGGCACAGAGGATGCAAAGGTTTCGTATCGATCACAGTCTGAGGACGTCGCCCGCTCGTCCGTCACGAATTCGCATTCCAACAGAGACCACAACCTCAGTTACCCCGTGGGCCCATCCACAGGTGAAGACTCAAGCGTTAAATGCGTTGTTCGCGGTGCTTCGCATACCGACCAGTATGAAGTAAAACAAGAGTCAGAGCACATACAGAGTGAAGCAGAGACTGAGCTCAGCCACGAGCACTCTGTAACTACGTCGTCATTGTGAGGATTTTTCGCTTCTCTTTGTAAGCCATCATTGACGCGGTCATGCGATCCACTAGCGACCACAAAGTGGAAGAAACAAACGATTTCAATGTCGCTTCGACTCGTCAGGAAAGCTTGCCGATTCTGTCGACCGGCCGTCCCGCTCGAGCGACGACCGAGGAGGCGTCCATACAGTTAGATGCGCACACGACGTCGCAGCGAAACGACACTGAACTAGTGGACAGGCATGCCGATTCTGCCGTATCGTCCGTAACCGCCGTGTCCCGTACACAAACGAAAGAAATACATGATGCTCGCAGAGGCACCACGGGTGCTCTGGCTGCATCTTCGGAACGGCATAACCAAGCAGTCGAACAAATTCAGATCTCCGAGTCCATGGACGACGAGGGAACGCGCGTATCTCTCACAGAAACTTCGTGAGTGCACGCCATATTTCTCGTCACGGAAAGCTCATAGAAGTGTAGGAATGAGACGGATGATTCGTCTGACGAATCAGACGTAAAGTCACATCGTGAACATCTTAGTGAAAGCATCGACGGCGAACGCACTGTTGATGCAAATCTATACGCTGCTTACCTTAGCGCCACACGCGATGACCAGAGTCGTAAGAAGTCGGTCACAGACTCGTATGGAATTCTTCATCAATCGGCGCGCGAACAATCTCTCGATCTGATAGCCACTAAAGAAGTCAAAGAGGAACAACACGTTAGTGGATCCCAACTTCATACATCCTCTGTCCTTGATTCTGGTTTTGCAACCGTCGAGCAGAGCACAACATCCACGCAACACACAGAGGATGTTGCTCAGCTCGCTACTTCAGTGGAGGTCTCGGCCGCGTCGGCAGGCATGTCGTCTACAACTGTCGCCATTCCGGCTGTGGCCACGATCGATCGTTCCGGTAATGCTGACAGGTTCGTGGTAAAACAATTGCCCTGTCGCCCGTCCTTGATTTCTTATTAGTATTTTGATCACAAGAGAGGGATCACAAACCGAGGCGAGTGAAGGCGACGTCCATACCCGGACAACTCAGGATGCTGCACGAATTAGGGGAAGTGAGGTCGCATCCGCTACCGCCGTTGTGGCTGTCGCCGCAGGCGCACAATTGTCCAAGGAATTCATCCACGGGGGTACATCCTCGACGAAAGTGACGCAACAGCAAACGAAATCGGAGTCTGAGGTGTTGACTGCGAGAACGCAAGAGAAGTATGATACCCACGAGCAGGCAACGTCATCGTGAGTAACCCGACATTTAGTTTGGTGGCTGGGTGTTCTTACGTTAATTCAGGGAGTACGAGACTGCACGATTTACCACAGGTTACTCGGATCAATCTACTTCGTCCAGAGATACGAACGACGCTTCCGTTTCGCTGATTGGTGTTCCACAACAAAGTTCGATAGAGTATAAGCTGCAGGTTGGGCAGCCAGATGGGCCCACGTCGCAGCAATGCAAAAGCGGACAGATGCAGGCAGTATCCAGTGTTGACCTGGAGACAAGATCGGAATTGACGTTGCACGAACAACACTCCCTCGTGTCGTCTCAGACGTCTTCGCACACCGAGCAGACGGAGACAGCCCAGAGATCCACTACGTTAGTTTTTTCTCTAACATATCTATCTCGCTTGGAACTAAAATATATATAACAATCCAACGACAGCGTGGCATTAGAGACTAGTCATACACAGGTTGCGGAAGGCGTTGCAGGGTCGTTCCACTCAGATAAAGGGAGCCACTCCACAGAGAACATTCAGAGTTCGAGTTTATCTGGTTCCGATTCTATTTCTTCGTGTGTTGAAGGTGATCACTCAGCCCGGTCATCCGTTCTTGGTAGGAGACCTCGATCAAGAGATGGAGATGATTCTCCTTTGCAATGTACACCAAGGATAGACGGTAGTTACGAGCAGTCGACTACTCCGCTCTCGTGAGCATACTAGATTTTGTGTAGGTATACTGAAACGATCAGATTGGTTTCCAGTGATTGCGTGGGGCGGACGTCTTGCGACCACGAAATCGAGCATGAGACTGTCATTTCGGACGTGCGTGCCGTAGTGCAACAAGAACCACACCACATTCTCACTCTGGGCTCGGTCGCTGTTGAGTCGAGAACACAAACCGAAAACGTTGATTCAACTTCCGAACAGCTAATCGGTATTCCCAACGATCGCCACCTTGGAAGGGATGACGATGATACAATTTCTTCGTCTCCTGATGATCATGATACGAAGGGATCCTTTGAGTACAAGTAAGTTGTTGTTCTGCCACTGTTTAGGATATCACCACAGGCTAACTTCAGCTGTAGAGATAAACGTCTCGGTACAACTACGACTGGTCAGGTCACGAAACGCACCGAAGAAGGGACCAACAGCGTATTGCAACAAGCTTCGTTGCAAGGACATGACGCTTGCACGACGTCTGTCATCGGATCTGATCATACACTCTCTACCGAAGAAGTTCGACACTGGGAACCAGGAAACCATGCAGACGTCAACGACGAGGAGCAGGTCGGGCTATCCTGGTCTCATAAGTCGTCTACGTGTGCCACCGAAACCCAATCGTCTCAAAAGCACACAGCTGACAACGCATCATCGAAGCTCGAAAACGACAGGCAAAGGGGCCCCCCTGCGGTTGAATGGGAGGAGAAACGAACCACATACACCACATCCTCGTGAGCCATCCTGTCATCATCTCTTGGAATATGCCACTGATGGAAGATGTGTTTTCAGCGAGGGAGGAACGCTGGGCGACGGTGACCTAGATCGACACTCTACCCATTCGGAGCGGCCCGTTTGGAACACTGGAAAGCCGAACGAGACGGAGCTACGAGGTGAGGTTGAACAAGCCGAGGAGGCAGTTGACATCACCAACTCAAAATCGACCTCCCAAGATCAAGGTGCCGGAACGGTGCTCGAGAAAACACTGGCAGTGGCTGCATTGGTCTCGGTCGCATCGGATATGATGGAAAGCAGATCACCATCAAGCAAAGACACAACCAGTTCATGCTCGCTGACAAGCGTAGGAACGTCCAGCGTGGATGAGACCCTGAACGCAACCGAGAGTACTCAGACCGCCAGTGGCGAAAGTTCTCGCTCTATTCTAGTGTCCGACGAGAAATGTTACCAATTGCCCACACCAAAGCCCAGCGACAACGAGCCTCTGCGTGAATCACCTACCCAAATTATCGTGGACACGCACAATGCGGGTGAGCTCTGCCTCGTGGCGGAGGGTTCCTCTCATTCTCGATTATATTATCCAGACGCAAAGTTGGTACGTGACGACGTGGGTGTATCTTCAGGGCAAAAGATGCAACGAGGATCATTGTCCAGTGAAAGCAGTGCCTCTCATTGGCAAGAGTATGTGTGCGTCGTGTGCAGCGGTCATTGCAAGTCTGATTTTCTCCCTCTAGCATGCATGTGGATTCAGCGAGTGCCGTGACGAGGGTGCCCTCGCATGATTATGCTTCTAGTGAAGAAACGACGGACGGCGGCCACTGCATGAGGTACGAATGCAGGAAGCGTTCCCTGTACGCGCATCGGAACTCACTCCTTAATAGCACATTCGAGTCCGCATCCATTCAAGTGATCGTATCAACCGTGAACGATGTTGATGAACACCGTAACCCGTCTCTCGGCGATGTGAAGGAATCCAGCAAGGAATGGATTGGTGTGGATCTGTACGATATCGCCGAACGTGGTGCACTTGATAGACCCCCTAGCCGGTTCGTATCCATCTCAGTCCAGATTTCTGCTGTGAGTCCTGTTGACGACTGGACGTAGACCATTTCTCACTCGCACACGTTCGATGGATTACTGGATGAGTCTGAGAGACGAAGTCGAGGAGGAGACGGCAGAAGTGTCTGAGGGCCCATTGGAAGGACCAGGGTCGGTCCTTGTATATTATCAATACGCGCCATCCAGTGGAAGCGACCAGGTGCTTGATGAAACATCCGAGTCCACGCTTGCACTTCTGAAGGTCTGTACAAACATACCTCGTGTCCTTCTGGAACGAAACTGATTCTGGGTTATGCATGCAGACGATACGGAGTGTAGACGTGGCGGGTGCGTCGCGATGGGCGTCGATCGCTCAAGGTTGGGGAGACCTTGCGTTTGCTCGAACCGCGTCCCTCGCAAACAGAGCAGCACATGTTATTGATCATCGGCTGGCGGTCAATGATCATCTCGCCGGAGCCATCGTTCGCCCTGGCCCGAGTATCACGAAGCACAGACCGATTGTGATCGTGATCGCGAGAGCAAGTGGGCGGCCGTTTGGTACGTGCAGCTCCCGTCGTGCTTGTTCTGGGTGTGTGGATATGTGACTCACTTGTGATCTTTTTTTTGCAACAGACGACGACGAACTCGTCGCCCGTATCCTTTCCTGCATCGACCTTCGTCTCGATGCACAAGACCTTGGCTTACTCTGCGTCGTTCCCCGAAAAACGAGGGAAACGGCAGTCGCTTTGGAAGACACGCTAGATGCGATCAAAGACGTTCTCGTACGTGTTCCCTGCTCGGTCGTTGCCCCAGTGGGTTACTTATGGTGGGTTGAAATCACTAGAGACATCGCGGGATTGAGATAGGCAGTGTGTCCGTCGACGACGTCGACATGGGATATTGGATCAAGGTGACCGTGAAGAAGTCGCTCTGGTCCGATCAACGTACAGAAGACGAAGGATCGCACATCGTCGAGGCGGATGGCGACCATGACCGCGGTGATAAAGGTATTACAGGGGATGCTTCGTGCACGGAGAATGTCGACGTGGACGTGATGAACGCGTCGCCAGGAAGTGGGCTCGCGTGAATCGGAGCTGGTTCCAAGATGATGTGGACCAAGGTGCACGATCTGCCCTGAAGAAGTACGTGCGGCGAAGACGGTGTTCTGTCTCACAGCCAGGGGTGTGGAAGACTGGGGATACTATATCATAAATACTCGTATGAAGTGCTGGTCATGTCTTTCGCTTCCATAGTTGCAATCTCATTAGTTTCGGACTCCATACTTTCTTCGAGGCATTCTTGTGAAAGGCTTCAGTTCAAGTTGGCGGTCAGGGGATAAGTGCCGTGATGAGGGGAGTCGGCCTATAGCTAGATGCCAAGTCTCCGCTAATCTAGCTCTCTTCCCTCGTTGAGTATATTATAATACCCTAATGTTGTCCCAACGAGTAACATCATCAGAAAATAAACCGCCGTTGCTACCCCCTAATCCTACACGATGTCTGAAAGCTTCCAGTCCTTGGTCCAGATTCCAACAGATAGGCTCGTCGACGCTGTTATATAATCACACCCCTTGAAATCTTGAGCCCAGTTCGCCGCTGCCATGCCCAACGTCGGGAAGGCCAAGCCAAGAGTCTTGGTGACTTTGGGACGATGAGCCGTCGGCTGCTACCGGGGCGCTCGATGGGTTTCCCCCACCGTCCTCGAGATCAAGCCCGGTCCCTCCCGACGCGTGAGGGTGGGCTGCTAGCGCCAATTGGTCATGTTGTATGGTTGTGGCTGCAGTTCAACTGGGCAGGAGACGGAATGCAGACTGTGTCGACGTTGGGGGTAAGGGACTTTGTGACACTGGCAGCAATTCAGATAGCACTACTGCCCCCGCTGGAAACGGAAAGACGGGATAGTACGTGCGGAGAGTCGCACAGAGGGGCGGAAGCGATCAGAGGTTCTTCTTTTATTCAAGGTACCCGTGATCCACGAGCTGCGAGGGTCATGGCGATGCCTTGTGAGAAGACCGTTGCGATTCCGGAAGATTGCGAGCAGGAAGGTTGCGAGCGTTCGCACGTATCATTATTTTGAATGGTGTTGACATGTTAAACGTGCCTCTGTGGGCCCAACTTTCCTGATCGAGAACCTCCCAGAGCCCGCTGACTTCTGTAAACAGTGGGCGCAAAGCCGCCACTGATGTAAACAGCATGATGCTGATACATTCGCATGTTATCTAAAAATGATAAGTTGAGTCGTTTTGTGAACGATGGCCATTGGTTGCTGACTTATCGTGCAGTCACGGATGCTGTTTGTGCTAGGGGTATAAGTATGAGGCCTGGGTCAGCTCAAGTTCAGCAACTCCTCAGAACTTAACATCCCACCTCTATACAACCAACCCCAGAAATGCAAACCGTACGTTTGTGTTTTCGATTATTCGAGTGTATCATTCATAGTACTCTTTGATAGGTCGACGCTACTCTCGTCAACCAAGCCGGCACATGCGGCGAAACCAAGTGCACCTGTGGCGCCACGTAAGTGGAATACGCTGTTGGATCGTTGGGTAAATAAATGTACTGACTTTCGAACGGATTGACAGGTGCCAGTGCAAACCCGGCGAATGCAAGTGCTAAATTAATCGTCCTGCGGACTCGTTCGTGATGTCACGGTTGTCCATGGGCTCTTTCAACATTCTTGTCCCTTGCTGCGTCACGTACTATCAAGTGTTCGATATCTTGTACTAGTCCCAAAGCCTGTGTGTAAATGGTCCTCCACCATCTACTTCGGATTACAATTCGGGGATAGGCTGGTGTGACCAAGTGATATTCGTCCCACGCCATTCTAAGTTTCGACTGCTGCGAGACCCAGCTTCGATCAGCGGGGTGCTGCGATCAAGTCTGGCCGCTTGTTGTCGCCGATCCTGTCCCCAGCGATGGACACCGTGGGTTGCTCTGGAATTAGATAACTGGGGTCCAATCGAGTGGGTGCATCACCGAGGGCGTATCAAATCTTGTAACGGCGACTATGCTCGATGGCAAGGCGCGACTGTACGTCGACAACTCACCGAACGCTGTTGAAAATTGGTTTCGTGATCCGGACGACCACTTGGGAATGCAGTTGAGACTCGGTGTGTCGGGGAGGTTTCCAAGGGGAGGTTGTCGGAGACAAGAAGGCCGAAGACCCCAAGAAGTCACCCCAAGATCTACCGATAGACTAAGCACGCGTGATGTCGAGGGGGTTTCAGAAGCTGACCTTATCTGTGGTGCGAACCCGGGCTGACTAGGCTAGTCAAGCGACTTCCGATGACTGTGCGACGTGCGAGTCGAAGTGCAACTCGGTGACAGCGTGAGACCCGCTTCAGCTTCTGTTGGGACGTGCAAAAGGTTTGGAGATGAGTCGATGTCGACAAGTTTGATGGTGGCGAGTTCTCGGGTTTGATGTCTTGATCAAGGACGGTCTTGACCATCGTGACGCGGTCGGGAGTTGGGAGTTGAGTTGAATGAGGTGAGCGTACTTGCTACTCCGATCAGGGCTGCCAGGCAGCGCTTGCCATAAGTAAGTTAGTAAGTTAGGGATGTGGTCGTGTGAGACAAGACATTATATGTAAGACCTCGTTGTCATCGCTGTGCACAGCGACGTCGGGGCACCCTTTCACCAACACCACCATCACCCATCACCACGTTGAGGATGGTCCACCGCGCCCCCGACTCGCGGCTGTTGACGAACCTCATCGCCCATGAGAAAGAGTACGCCAAACACCTCGCCGGTCTCTTTCCGCTCTCCCATTCCGCGCTCGCTTCCCTCTCTGCCTATGCCGCCGCCTCTCCTCCTCATCCCTCCTCTCCCGCCCAGTCTATCACCACCGTCGTCGGCGTGCTCGCCAGTGCTGACGACGCTCTCCAGCGGTACAACCAGGTGCTAGAGACCTGGCGTGAACAGCTCATCTCCCTCAAAGACCTCGAGGACGACCTCACCGCCATCCTTCGGGACCGTGACATTCTGTGCGTACCCTTCTACCCCTGGCCTCGTCTCTGTACCTCACGCTCGCTCGTTGACTGCCCCACACAGCGTCACCCGTCTTATCAAAGCCTCCAAATCCACTCGTGACACCCATCGTTCGTCCCGGTTAATCACTCCATTGACGGGCCTCGGCTCTGCCTCTCTCTCCTCTCTACCCTCGACCAACACGACCACCACTGGCTCCGGGCCCGCCAGCACCAACTCCAGACTCGCCCAAGCTCAAGCCGAACTCCAAGCCTGCGAAGCCCACCTCGTCGCCAAGGAAGGTGAACTCGACGCCCGTCGGATCAGCATCGCACGGGAGGGTCTGGGTGCGCGTTGTCGTGCCCTGATTGATTGTGGTTGGGTTTGGGGCGAGATGGGCAAACAGGGGCTGAAGGCATTGCAGGCGCTCAGTGCAAACGGTGTGCCGTCGAGTGGTCACATTGGTAGGTGATCAAGACGTGTGCTGTATCCGAATCTAACAGTGACTGCCAGCGATCCCACCCCATCTCGGTGTCAACTCCACGCATGCATCCGACAGCTCATCTCTCACCCCTTCCCAAAGTGCTTCTCAAACCGCAACTCGGCCCGTCGAGACGAGCCACGAGGCCCCGGCCTCCAAAGAATCCGAGGCGGAGCTGGGGATCAAATCCAAACTCCCCACCGGCCAAGTACGGACAACACACGCAGAAGAAGAGGGCGATCTTACCATCACCCTCCCACCCGCACATGCCATTTCCGAATTGACATTCCCTACCGGGGTCCGCTCGCAGCCTCCGCAAAACGGCGAATCAGCAGCGCAGAAACAAGCCACACTGAACTCCAATCCTGCACCCACAGTCGCACCGACACGAAAGCGGACCAAACGTTCCCGTAGACCACCCTCTCAAAATATCGCCGAAGTTTCCGATGAAGGCTCTGATGGGCCTTCCTCCGGTGCCATCGTTACTGCCAGCGCTGTTCTTAACCTACCCGTACCACGCACGATGTTCCCCACCTCCCGCGCAGCTCCCAAGACCCGCGACGACAGCTCTGAGGAGGACCACTCCGCCGGGCCATTCGAAGTTGTCGAAAACGATCCATTCGAGGTGATTCGGAGGTCAATGCTCGGTCCATCTGCATCTGCTACCTTTCTGCCCACCGCCCCCTCTGTGTCGGGTGCGCGTGCCAGTATTACCGACGTCCGTGGGGGCGAGACCAGCCAGCACAAGGCTGCGTTTCCAAGTTCAGGTCCGGGCCCGGAACCGGCACTAGGGGCGGGATTGACAGCCGGCTCTAGCTCTGCGAAACGCGAACGTAGAACCTCGATGGCCCTTTTTGGCTCCATCCGCGGTCTCTTTCGAAAACACAAAGATAGGGACAAGGTTGCTGCGGAATGGGACGAGGGCCATTCCTCACCCTCGCCTTCCTCACCGAATCGAACAAAGGCGAAGGCGCATGGGAAAGGGGGTGCGGGTTGGGTGACGAGGACGGATGCGAGAATCAAAGGGTCCGGGGGTGGGGTAGAGGATACAGATGATGAAGCAACACCGACAGGAAGAGTGAAATCGACGCCCGTGGTGAAGATGACGCGGCGCAGTTCAGGGGCACGGTTACGCAAGGGTCGACCCGGTGCTTCGCCGCGTGGCATCCATGAAAACGGGTCTTCTGCCAGTATCCCCGTCGTCCCATACCATCGCGCCGGCGCGAGTCTGGGAGTGGATGGATGGATCACAGACAGCCCAGTCGGCGCAGGCCCAGGCTCGGGTATAAGTGCAAGCACAGGTCGGGGTGGGGGTACGGTCGCAGGGCAGGGCAGATCGCGAACGCGCGGAGGGACAATGAAGCGGAAGAAACGATCCGTGGCGGATTTGAGGGGGAGTGACCAGGGTCATACGGATGGAGAGGTGAACGACCGGGGAGTGGGTGGACATCGGTCGTTGGAGCAGGCGTCTAGCAAGGCGCCTGAGGTGTCTGTGTCTGTGTCTGGACCCAAGCCCGAGGTCGATATCGAGGAAGAGAGGGAACTGTCCCGTCGCAGGTCTACCTCGAAGGGCGTGCCCACTGATACCAACGCGACCGCAGATACCGACGTCAATACCAACCACAACCCAGGCACTCAACACAGACGCGCAACGACAACCACGGCCACCTCGAGCCGTCAACCGCTGCCCGATCGGACGTCGACACACCGTCGATCTGCATCGTTGTCTCTGATACATACGCACGTGACGCCTGTTTCCACGTCTAGGCAGGGAACACACGCACTGATGTCGACAGGCAGCGCCGTCTCCTGGCAGAAGCCACTGCTCCAAGTCGAGCCTCTATCTCAGCCAGAGGGGCGGTCCCAAACGCCATCCCGAACCCAAGCCGAGTTGCAACCCAAACAGAACGCGAAACGACACCTCAGCAACGGTCACGGCACCCACCCCCACAAGCATGCTCAGAACCAGAGTTTGATGAGCATCGTCGCGGACGTGACCCGCCTGAATGAGAACCAGAATCAGGGTCGGGATCGGGATCGGGTGTGGTTGGGCGTGGGCGTGGCTGTGGGGACGGATAAAGCGAGGTCGTTGGATATACCGCGTGCACCAGGGTCTGTGTTACACGAGGTCGATCGCGATCAGGATCAGGAGCCATCGGTTGTGGAGACAGGGGTAGGGACAGGGATAAATGGTCGAGAACATGCGAGGACGTCGAGTTCACCGCCGGCGATCGATGAGGGTGGACGGGGACGGGGTGGGGGGCAGGTCGGACAAGGGCAGGGACAGGGACAAGGTGGGCAGCGTCCGATCAAGTTGCCACTAAGGTCGGCATTGCGGAATGCGAGTCGAACGCCGTCTCCGAGTCCCGCTTCAATTCCAGCGCCAGTTCCGGTTGCAGCAGGGAACAATCAAGAGGTGAAGGAAGGCGTTGTCCAAGTTGATACGGGACTGGCGCAGGTGGAAGAAGGCCGCGGTCGAGAAATCGTACCGCAGACGTTGAGGGATTCAGCGTCGATTTCATCGTATGAGACTGGAAGGGAGAGCCCCGATACAGAGGGAGAAGGGGTGTCGTCCCCATCCCCGTCGCCGCGTTTGCGATCCCAATCACCCTCCCCAATCCCGCGATCCCAATCGCCGACACCGCGGTCACACAGTCCACCCCCACCGCTTTCCTTTACTTTTCCACCGCCCCCTGTAGGCCCCCCACCTGTGTCCGTGTCCGTGCCTATCCAAGACGAGGCGAGGCAGTCGAGCCCGAGCCCAAACACCACTGAACAACCCCCCTCGTCGAACGTCTCCACAGAAACGCCGCCTGCACGCCGGAAAAGCGTCAGGGTATCCTTGCAACCGACGTTTTCGCCGACGCCACCCGCATTGTGTGACGAAAATGGAGAGGAGTACGCACCGTGGAGCGGGTCGTTTTCGATGCGAGATGAAGGAGAAAGGGAGGGGGAGAAGGAGAGAGAGCATGGGGGGAAAGCAAGGGAGCGCGAGGGGCGAAACACGAAACAGGGGCGGAAGGGGGGCGGAAGGGGTGACGCGCAAGAGGACATGTGGGCGGATTCGAGCTCGGAAGATGAGGCATATAGTCGTGCGAGGCGGTTGTTGAGTTTGGTTGGGAAGCATGACAAGGGGAAGGAGGGCAAGGGGAAAGCCCGAGCCAAGACGTGATCCGTCGGTGTCCTTCGTTTTCTCTCCGATTTTTTTGGTCTCTTGCATACACACACTCTCTCTGCCTTTATTTCGATTATCTACTGGGTTTCTTAAGTTAAATCTTTGTTCTAGCCGGTAGTGAGTAGTACCTCTTTGCGTAATTTGGTAAAGTTGATTAGGTAACATGTCGAGTGGCCCGCGTTCGGTGAGCCGCTGCGGGTTGGCTTGCTTTTGTCCTTTTTTTACTTCCTTTTCTCTTTCGTTTGTCAACGCCATCCACGCACGCGCAGGATCAGGATCATTGTCACAGTCTACTATTCGACGCTCGTCCAAGGAAACGGGTATCGCGAGATCAACTGCACTTTTGAAAGAGGAGAGATTCGAGCGGATTAGGATAAGATAGGATCAGGATGACTGAGGTGGATCAGTCACAGTCTCTCACTCAGGGCGAGGTCAAAACTGAGGAAAATGCCCCCATCAATGTCAAGGTGTGTGCCTCTTCTGTGTTGCTCTGCGATGTCGATCTTGACGCAAACGCTGATGATGTTCCCTTCTCCTATGTGCACACACACGTACGCGTGCGCGTACACGCAGGTCGTTAGCTCGGCAGGCGAAGAAGTCTTTTTCAAAATCAAGCGAAATACAAAATTGAGCAAGTTGCAAGGGGCTTATGCAGCCAAGGTGGGCAAGGACGTGTCGAGCATTCGGTGCGCGTCTCTCTCTCTCTCTCTCTTCTTTTTATTATTATTATTATTATTATTATTATTTGTTTGGTTATCGAGAGACGTTCTGGCTCCTGCTCACATGCCCGTTCCTCCTTTCTGAATCACGAACAGGTTTTTGTACGACGGGAACAGGATAAGCGAAGACGATACGCCTTCCTCGCTCGAAATGGAGGACAACGGCGAGTACCCGTGTCGTGTCGTGTCGACTGTTGTGCACGTTCTGACCATCTGTCCCATCCAGATACAATCGATGTCATGGTCGAACGTACGTTTCTCTTTTTTTGGTCTTGCCCATGTCCAGGTGCAACCTGACGGTGCTTACAGAGGTTGGCGGGTGGGCGCCATGATCGAGTGGTCGGTCGAGTCCCTCGATGTCGTGTTTATCCTTGCGTCATTTTCATCTGGATGTCGTAGTAATACTTTTTTTTTCTGCCGATATTCGACGCATTCGACTGGATTTGAGCATTTTTAAAAGTCCCCAAAGGTGCTGCTGATCAGATGTGACTCAAGTTTCCAAGATGGAGCGCTTGAGCCTCTGTTGTATCATAGCATACTAAGTAGTGGTGGATCTAGTAAGCAAAGGAAAGTCGTCGTGCGTCGTCTTTAGAATGAAAGTGGAAGGAGAGGGTTATATTCTAATGGGATACGGGGAGACCTTTTATTTGTATGTGGGACAATAGACAAAAGGTGGAGTAGCGTATGAGCCTAAGGAAAAAGGGTGGACGAACCTTGTGGCGGTGCGCACGCGTCGTGAGTTCCTTTCACTTCAGTGGGCTGGCAGACATGAGTACAAGAAGAACTCTGCTATCGACGACCGCGCACATTGAACTCTTTGGCGTGAGCTAAGCCACTTTCATGGCACTGCTCCGCGCAATCGTAGCCATATCTAGAATTACCATTTGGTCTGTGAGGATGCAATGCGTATCTGGGAGAGGGGGCTCACTTGCAGTCTTTCCTTATGTACCCCAAAACGTTGGAATTTTTCCTCTTTTGCCCCAGTCGATATCGCCATATAGTATCCTTGAGAAAAGAGTACCAGCAGTTGGCACAGATCCAATCCTGCTTAGTCCACTGTGAGTACTTGTCGCCTCTGCAAGTGAATAGTTGATGGAAGAGTGTTGACCAGTCGCCCCCCGGACTCAATAGGGTTGCGGAGTGATTTCTTGACACAAGAGATTCTTCTTCAACCTGTCAGTCCCAGTCTAACGAGATCAATGACGAATTCTTTACTCCACGTAACAAAAGACATACTCGTTTTATTATACAAATCGGGGGACAGTCCCAACATATTCAATAGGTTCAGTAACATGACGTTGTTGAACGATCTCAGAAAGAGCGCCGGTTATAAACGATGTGTACGAGTCGTCATCAAGATATTCCGTTGGAAGATGTGTTTCCGTCGCATCTTCATAGCAGCGTAGAATGACGTGGGGACCTGCAAAGAGAAAAAATCCGTCCTGGTCATCTGGGTGGACACCATCATTAAAATCCAGCAGACTGAGAGGTATTCCAAGACCAACAAGCTGGCCAACTCTCTGAGGATCCCCTTTCTGCAATGCCACTCCAACGGGCAGTTGAAACGAGAAATCGAGCTATTTTGTTTATCTAGAAAAGCTCTTGCGATGAAAATATCTGGAGGAACCATTTTTGCTCATTCCGACTCTCGCGGAGATTCGTGTCGCGCGATTGACTATAAAGCTGCATGTTTACGTTGAAAAAATCGTTGGGCCCAAGGACGAATCGACGGGGTCCATAAAGCACAGACATGAGCCAGATTCGATACATGGCCCGCTGAAAGCGAACTGATTCCACACGAGACAGCTTACTCGCCCAGGAAGTCCGATCCTTCTGTCCGCACAGTGTCAATGACCGTCCAGAAAAACAGGATGATGACATAGAAGCAACGCCCTCACCTCCAGCTAAACAGGTCTTCCAGAGCAGTCATAGTGTTGGCATTGCTCATGAGAAGGCGCTCTTCTTCACGAGAGGGCGTGTGGTTTATTGTGTCGTTCTCGCTTGGAAGATCAATATTTCTCGGATGACTCGAAGAAGCTTGACACCGGGCTAATCGCAATGCCTGAGGTAGCACAGGGCCAACGAGATCATAAGGTGAGCTCATCCGAGTCGCTATTGATCAAGTTAGTAGATAAGCTCTTTGACGCCAAAGCTAAAGGTCACGTGACTTATCAAATAATATTTGCCCAGTCGCCAGTGGGTGAGCTGAGGTGTTGCCATCTAGATCAGCCCGTTTACGCCGTCGGTCGTTGCATTCTACTACATCCAACCATGTCGCTTAGTACGGTATCAAAAATGTGAGACGTTGGATGGGCCAGAATTTCGGAACTTGGGACAGCTGTGTGTTCTGCGATGCTAATTTTCTGGCAGCGATTCCAAACACGCTGAGATTGCCACCAAATGCCTGGCATCGATCAGCTTTTCGTGGTTATTCTCGCCCCAGTAGTATCTCTAGGGGGCGCTAGACGTGATGATCTTGGTCAGACCAGCGAGGATCTGAGTTTCATGGGTTCAATCTGCACAGCGCCCCAAAAGAAGAAAAGCACAGCATCGGTGTATATCTACATGTACTTGCATTCAGAAGGAACACGGATACATAGGGCCCAAGGACAGGCACAGATATTATTACCTTTGGTCAACCTCCCCTGCCGGACTCGGGACAGACTTTACTATGTGTAGATGTTCAGAGACTTGAACTCAAAGTACGCGTTTACAAGAGCCGTTGGGTTGTTGTTCACATAATCTAGTCAGACGACGAGTCAGTTCTGTCAGCATAAGATAGATCGTGCACTCTTACCAACACAGGTCGAGGGGCATCCGCTCGAGGCGTAGACGTTACCGGCCCAATCGCCACCTATGCAACGTGGCTCGTCCAGTCCAGATAGCATCAACGCATAGTAAGTTGAATTCCACGTACAAAAGTCCAAATTGATGATGATGTTCATAGGTCCGAAATGAGATGGGAAATCGCAGTTTGTGTTGTAGAAGTAAGCTGCGGGCTCGCCCTATATGGCTAGCGTCAGTGATTTGCTTCAAGCATCTCATACGCGGATGGATTACCCAGTTGTCTGGGGTGACGGAGCCGCCCGGATACCGGACCTCACTTGGGACGTTTGGATTACTACGGTCCCAGAAGAATACCTTGATGTCAGTCGAGCTTCGCGCAACCGCATACCTAGCCAAATTATTCAATGTATATCGACGTTTCGAAAAGAGAAAAAAGGACAATTCACCAGCCACCACCAGCGTTGTTGAACCCGGGCCCAAAGCTGTTTCCATCAGCGAATCGAACACCGCATCCGGCATTGTTATTGATGAAGGTATCACAGTCGTCTTCTGTATCATATCTGAATTGGATGTACTTTGAGAAATTGCGCGTGTTTCACAATGAGAGGCTATACCCGGTCTGCGATCGGCCGCTCGGCTGTGTACAGCCTGAAAGATTATCAGAGGTAGGACACCGATTAACATCATCAGAACATTACCTGAGCTGGTATGTAAGGTTGCCTGATTGGGCGACTGGTTATTGACACCCTCAATGATGTCTATTTCACCCTGCGAAGCAGTCGTCAGACACATCAACGAGGGACATCCATTCAGCCCTACCTCGTACGGCCAATTATTGCCGACTTCCTGGGCACAAAGTCAACAATCGAAACAAAGCTTGGAGAAGGAAACACACCCTATAAATAACCGAGTGTGAATAGAAGGTATGTCAGCGAATCTCTAATTTGATTGGTGTCGGACGAACCCTGAATAAAGGCTGAGCAGTGTCAACACCCAGACAAACCAAACGACCCACAAACAGCGGGCCAAGTTCCACACCCCTCGGGCATATGTATGATATCAAAGCTGGAATGGCTTCAGCGCAAAAAAAGTCTAGTGAATATTCTTGGACCGACATAGCTACGTGTTCACTGTATTGATTCCAAGACTGCAACCTGAAGGAATTCCGTCCAGGTCCGTTGGGATCGAGGTAGTTGGTATTGTCCCCTTTCAAACCCACGACATTGTCGGTAGTAACCCAAACCAAGCCTTGATTCCATGCGGTCCCCGCGTCGACATAGGTCCTGAGGTATGCTCTTAAAAGACCGTCCTACTGAACAGTAGGAAGACCACGTACACTCGCCCGTGTGTGGGGTCCGCAATGGTTTGCCACTGGAAGGCATCAAGAAACGAATACCCGGCGAGACTGGCAACATTCGAATAAGTTGTAGCCTGCGCCCGAGCAGGGACGGCGAGCGCGGCAATTGCAAGGAACGATGGTTTAATCATCCAAGAGACCAAGAAGATCGGTTACTCTTTCTCGAGCACCAAGTCTTCTCTTATACGGAGCAGATAAAAATGCGAACATAGAAATGGGGCGTCGCACCGCGTGGGCTCTAGTCCACGGGATCACGAACTGTCGTCATACCTACCGGCGAGTGATCCTTGACATTGCATCGTACAGCAAGAGGTATGGTCACGAGAAGATGAAGACATCAATGTTGATGTCCAAAGCCTGCAGCATGGCAAACTCGGAAGTATTCCGGAGTCCACGATCTTGTATATCGAATTATGCACTCTTTGGGAGATCAACACTATCAGCAACGAGAGACGGGAGAGTGTGTGCATAGAACGGAGCCGCGGGTTTGTGAGCTGAATAAAATAGATACTAAACAGCTTCTGGGGAAGCCTAGGGGACATTGACATGAACGAGGTTGAGGAGGAACCACCGAAAAGCCCGGCTTGCTTCGCTACGT
Organism: Boletus vinaceobasis; assembly: GCA_038092335.1. Lineage (NCBI taxonomy): Eukaryota > Fungi > Basidiomycota > Agaricomycetes > Boletales > Boletaceae > Boletus > Boletus vinaceobasis. The sequence continues at coordinate 18,022 of JBBPQE010000164.1, read as the reverse complement.
GATCCACTTTGTGAGAGACTGATAGAGGCTGCAGAGAGAAACAAGCCACGAACATGGCTGACCTGTCAGACCTGTCAGTGGCGTTCACAGGTGACAGGGTTAAACTAATTTACCCGCGAGAACTCGACATCTAATTGGCTGCTCACTTGGGACAACTCTTAAGTACCCCTGCTCTGTGTCTACAACTTGGCAACCTCTGAAGCTTGACCCTACCAAATCGACAGGTGACGCAACAGCTCCTTCCAGCAGCCCATAAAGAAACCTCTCATGGAACAAAATTGAATGTGCTTGGAAATCTATGAATTGAAGATAAAATCTCGGTCACGTGACAGCCAGTACGTCTCGGTATCCGGACAAGATCCCGGTCTCAGGGAGCCTTCCCAAGTAGAGTAACGCTGTATAACTAATACCCGTGTGGGAGAATGATCACCTAAGTATGGGGTAATCTTATGCGTACCTTCAATGCCATCCCCCTGACCTCGGTTCCGGTATTCTACAGGCCAGGCAGTCTACCTCGCCGATAGCGGCGGGTTACACTTGGTTTCTGACGGGGTAAGCGATAGTTGGACATCGTTCCCACTAAGCAGTGTTGGCACACTGTGCTTGCGTGATCAACAATGCTGCTGTGATTGGTCCTTTTTTTTCTTCCTCTCGATCCAGAGATGTGAACGTGTTGACCGATCCGAACCGTAATTTCACTTATCTCGTTTTGGGTGGTAGAATCTCGCGCCGGATACCGCGTTTACGTTCGAACCTGAACGTTTGCGACGTCGATCGTGTCAAACGCGACGGGTCCAGCGTTGGTATCGAGGTACCTGTTGCCGGCAATTGAGCGAAGCAACCGAAAGGTAATCGTGAACCTGACGAGCACGCTGGCGAGCATTGGGCGGGATTGTGGTCCCAAGGCGGCGTTGAACATGTTGGTGAGTAGTGCACATTGAATTGTCAACGTGCCTTGATCAATGACTCGATGAATAGACGAACAAATAAGCCAAGGAGCGGATTTCGTACCATTGTTGGTCGATTCTAGGTGGGTGAAGACGAAAATGGGTGGGCCGGCGGCGATCTTAACGTCAATGAAGTGCTGAGCGTAATTACGATCGCGACGGCGGCCGATGCTGGGAAGTTTTACAATTATCAGGGGAAAGAAATTCCCTGGTGATAATGCGGGTCGAAAGATCAACGCGGTGTTTTGAAGGTCTTTGTTGATGGATCGGGATGAGAATGCTGTACCGTTATGTTCCATTTAAGAACGAAGGTAGACATCTACTACGGTAGAGAATGGTACCTTCGTGGGAGTAGCAGTTCAGTATTGGATTGGATCAAGAGCAGCTGGATCACCTGGACTACCATCCTTTCGCGCCCATGTCCGAGTATGATGGGACATGACATCAATGATTGGCGCCCGTAGCCTGGGAGCGTGCCTGATAGATTTGACAGCGGTGGTGTAAACGGGTTTTCCCGAAAGATGGACACGAGGTGGGGTGTGAGCATCAAACTGAGTCATACTCGGGCAAACCAATAGACTCTTGTTGGCGTGGATACCGAGACTGACACGAACATGTGAGCGATTCCGACGGGTTTGGTTCCGTTCCGCATTAGCATTACTGGGTTGAATTGGGGTGCGATGTTAGCATTCGATGTACCGCACTGGCAATGCAAGGGGCATGGTGCATGGTCCCGGGCTGCGGTGCTGGGTCTGGGGTATAGGCCAGAGGAGGCCCAGTGGAGAAAAAGTCAGGCACTCTTTCAGACGCTGGACGAGGAGAGCGCAAGATAGCGTCGACAGAGTTCTGGGGATTATTCCTGGGAGCCACCGACCCTGATAAGACTTGATTTACCCAGCTGAGAGGGCACTGCCTTTCAAGAAGAGAGTCTTAGTCAACGGCGGCAGAGGTGGCGCGAGGATCGTCCACGACGATGGCGGCGTTCTACCCAGGACCAGTCGCGACGGTGTTGGGGCAGGTTCCTGAGGAAAATGGGTCGGACGTTGCGCCGTCACATGGCGGGGTAGTCCAAGGAGGGTTCGAGTTTGACTTGCCCATCAACTCGGCTGCGGCTAGTGCTCAGCCACATCCATCCTACAACAACTCTCATTCTCCTTCTCCCTCGCCGTCCTCGCCAGCGACCTCAACGACCGTGACGACGACGGCCACAATAATAGCATACTCCCCAACATTCACATCAGCGGCGACGACCGTCCCACGCCCTCTCCCCTCACTGACCGCGAGGACACAGTCGACCCCCAGACCTCGGCCTGTCTCTATGCCCCCGCAATCCTACAACACGTCTTCACAAACAAGCTCCTCCGATCGCGACAGACAGCAGCCCATGCCCGACCAGAAACACCGCCAGCACAGAGATGGCTCTACGTCCAAACAGTCCCGCAGCGCAAACAGAGTCCTCGGCGACTATACCCTCACTAAGACCCTCGGTGCAGGTAGCATGGGCAAAGTCAAGCTCGCGATTCATAATGTCACGGAAGAAAAGGTCCGTCATCTTCAGAACATCCCTCTCCGCGCGCCCTGCTCATCCAAGCTGCCTTTTGTTTCCCCACAGCTCGCTATAAAAATCCTTCCCCGCGTCCACCCTTCCACAACCCTTCCCAATGGTTCAAACGCTTCTCCAGAGGCCATCGCAAAACAAGCCTCCAAAGATGCCTCCAAGGAGATCAGGACCATCCGCGAGGCCGCTTTGTCCATGCTTCTGCACCATCCTTATATCTGCGGCATGCGCGAAATGATCATTCATCAACATCATTATTACATGGTATTCGAATACGTGAGCGGCGGTCAGATGCTCGACTACATCATCAGCCACGGTCGACTGCGCGAACGTGTCGCACGCAAGTTTGCTCGTCAGATTGGCAGTGCACTTGACTATTGTCACCGCAATAATGTGGTTCATCGTGGTACGTCTCGCCTTGTTTCTTTTCCACGTGCCTTGTATTCACTCACTCCATCAGACCTCAAAATCGAGAACATACTTATATCAGAGACCGGTAATATCAAGATTATCGATTTCGGACTCTCAAATTTATATGACCCCGCTGAACGTCTTTCTACTTTCTGTGGTTCATTATACTTTGCAGCCCCCGAGTTATTGAATGCTAAAGTTTACACCGGTCCCGAGGTCGATGTATGGAGTTTCGGCGTCGTCCTCTACGTCCTTGTCTGCGGCAAGGTTCCCTTTGACGATCAGAGCATGCCAGCATTGCACGCTAAGATCAAGCGTGGATTTGTCGAGTACCCAGTCTGGTTGAGCGCTGGTGCGTCAAATCGATATCCTTGGGACATTGGTCGTTACTAATCGCATGGGAAGAATGCAAGCACTTATTATCGCGGATGCTCGTCACCAACCCTGCGGCACGTGCCTCATTGGCCGAGGTACTCGAGCACCCATGGATGATTCGCGGATTTAGTGGACCACCCGACTCTCATCTCGTCCACCGGGAACCTCTTCGTGTGGACGACCTCGATCGGCAGGTCATCCGAGACATGAAGGGGTTCGAGTTTGGCACTGAGGAGGAGATTGAGCGCAAGCTGGTTGCAGTCCTGGAGTCCGAAGCCTACATTCGCACCGTTGCCACTTGGGACAGGAAACGAGGTCGAAACGGCGGTCGTTGGGGTGAATCTTTTTCCAACTCCTCTCTTGCCGTCTCCTTTGACGGTTCCTCGTCCAACATTCACAAGGATAGTTTGACCCCATCCAAGAAATCTAAACGGTTCTCAGGGTTCGACTTTTACCGTCGGAAGCTGTTCTCGCCTGCCTCTTCACCACCAACAACTCCATCCCATTCCCCACCCAACTCCCAGTCGCATCTCTCGATCGTTGATGCAGGTCGCGAACCTGTGGATCCCACGCGTGGATTCCATCCACTCATTTCCATGTACTACCTCGCTCGAGAGAAGCTCGAGCGCGAACGCGTGTATGGCCCTGGTCATTTTGCCAATTCTCAGATATCCATCCAATCTGGTGCCGTTCCCGTTGTGCCCACCGTTGACGAAGCTGTCGCCAACGCGTATGGCGCCAAGGCTCAATCCCAGCCCCTCAAGCGAGAACCACAATCGCTGGCCACGCCTGTCTCCGCCAGGGCCGACTACAGTATGCCTCTTCCCCGTCTGCCAGCGCCAGAAACGTCGCACTACTCTGGCATGTCCTACGATGCAGCATCTGCAACGGCGTCACCTACGGCTGCAACGTTCCAAGGGCAACCGAGGGCGCGTGATGTTGGGCTGCCGCCACCGCCACAACCATCAACAAAGCGGGTCGACGTCTCTGCCATTCCAACTACACCCGCCACCGGCACAGCCCTGCCTCGTGCACCACCCGCATCGACACATCGTCGTAGTCACAGTCTCAGCCAACGTCCCACGGTTCTACGTGGATTGGGTGTGTTCGGAGGGACGGAAAAACCCGTGGATGAACTGGCAGAGGATATGCCAATGCCCCATACGGCTGGTCCAGAGGTTGGCGAATTTGCGGCAAAAAAGGAGAGGATTGTTGGCGAGGACGAACGGGGTGTGCATGATGGGCCGCTCTCGGCGGGTGCGACGCTCGTCAAGCGGTTCGGGACGTTGTTGGGCAGTGGTGGGCGAGGGGAAGATGGCAAGCGGGGGCAAGGGAGTATTGGCAAACGAACGACGATTGTGGGGGGTGTACCGCTCAAGGCTGTGACAGACACAGAGGCGGAGAAGCGGTCGCACGCGATCGACATGTTTCATGAGAAGAGTGGTGCAGAGTCAGAGGGTCGGCGGCAGAGTACGTTTTCGCCGCCACCACTGTCTGCGAGCCAGAGCCAGCCGTTGTCGCACACACATCGGCGGGCAGCGACGATTCTGGATGCGCAGGGCCGGGCGATACGCCATGAGCGACGGAGCAGTACGGGGGGTGCGTTACTCCCAAGTATTGGTACGATTGGTCGACATCGACGACCTTCGACGGGATATGGAACAGGCAGTGGGCGACCGGTGGTGATGAGCCCGTTCGGGCGCACAGAGGAAGTCGAGGAGAATGCGGAGCACGAGACGTCTGACTCGCGGGACGAGAGCTTTAGGGATGCTTCCCACGTGGACAAGGACTTCAAACCCGTTCATTTAAAAGGGTTGTTCAGGTACGGGTTTCGTTCTTCGTGGTTGGCAACACTAAAACGACACGTTGAACAGCGTCTCCACGACGTCGACGAAGCCCCCTTCGGTTCTCAAGGGGGACATCAAGAAGGTGCTCGATCGGATGCAGGTCCAATACCGCGAAACCAAGAGCGGATTCGAATGCATTCACATACCGTCTATAGACATCTCATCTGTACCCGAGAGTGCACAGTCCCGCCCTAGCAACCATCGTCGGCGCGGGTCGTCAGGCTCTAACGAGACCGGCAAAACCCCTCGCTCGTTGGTCAAGAAAGCCTCCAAACTCTCCTTCGGTGTCAAGTCGAGGGATCGGGAAAGCATCAGGGAGAAAGAGCCCGAATTGACAACGCCCGAAAAGGAGCTTCCGAATCGACCTTCGGTTGGGACGGCATTGAGCACGACGCCGAGTAGTGGCTCGTCGTCGTTTTTCAACGTGTCCTCGACAGCACATACGGTTCTTGCTGACGGGTCGCGGCACCAGGAGATGAACGGGACGATGACGACGGTGGGATCACCCATGGATGAGCCACAGACGTTGCGACCGCATTCGCCAACCAAGAGCAAAGTCTTACCGCCAATACCAAGGGATTTTGGTGCGACCTCACAGATGCAGGCACCACCACCACAAACACCACGACCGACGCTGGCACCGTTCCCTACGGGTGAAGTGGATCGAGAAGTGTTTGAAATGATAGGTGCGAATTCGTTGTCGGTACGCTTTGAGATTAATATTATCAAGGTGAGTGCTGGCGTGCTTTTGTCATTCGGCGTGCTGTCACAGATAATAATGCGTCTTGCGTGTGTAGGTCCCATGGTTACCGCTCCACGGGATTCAATTTCGGAGAGCGGGCGGGGATGGGTGGCAGTACCAGATGTTAGCGAGGAGGGTATTGACGGAGCTCAAGTTGTGATGTGGTGTTTCCTTTCGTTCCATCTCGTTCTTGTTCCCCCCCTCTTTTTGGTTTCTCATCTTTTTTTCCCTTTTTTTTGAAGCACTCATTGCAGTGCACGACCCCTGGCGGCGATAATATGCTTTCCATCCATATATCTGTGATACATTACTGTTCTTTCTCGCTCGCTCACTCCCCTCTTCCCTTATTCGCTTCATACTTTTCCCATGGCGCGTCCATCAATGTTCTTCGTGACTGATCTGGGTAGAAACAAGATGGTATAGGTATGGCATTATGACACATCGTCCCCGGTTTTATCGCTACACACTTATTTACTTTCGAGATTCATTTCTCGTCTACTTTTGATTTTCGTTCCTTCATGATATATTAATTCGATGACAACGCGACGTTTTTTTTCCTTTCTTTTCCTTTTCTCACTTTGGGAGGTCTGAGGCTCGGGAGGTTAATCCAGGACGATTGGTAGGAAAAAAAAGTGGAATGTATGTGGAGCACTTCCAAGGTGTGCCTACGGTCGTGGACGTCTTGACCAAATGTCTCCGGGACCCCTCTTACTCAATTCATCCCAACACACCTATTTTGGACGCGGGGTTAGAGCAATGGGTGTGGTATTACTATGTCGGCAGTACTTGAACACGACCTATATGTTGAAAGTTGTGTATGTCACGACAACAGTAAAAACCGTAACCGAAGCGCGCAAAAGAGAAATCGTGGTAAAGGCGAGAGAAAATTTTGGGAAAAAGGGGAAAAAACAAGGGTCTTGTGTATGCAATGAAGATGAGATGAATGTAGAGAGATAAGGTTAGTAATACGATGCTGAGAATGCAAATCACGTCACAATGAAGAGGGTGGAGAGTAGGATAGCAACACGTCTGAATCCGACCATCCATATGACTTATTCATATCCAAGACTGCGAGCATCGCCGTTCGATGAAAACACGGAGATGAGGGGTAGATGCCGGTGTCATTTGTCGAAACGGACAAGGCCGTTCATATAGGTCGCCACGTCGTGTCTGGTCTGTCCACCATGTGCGCCGCGTCTGCCCAGCTCGACGGTACTGGCACGCTCGACTCAGACGCCCCTGTGATCGTCGCTGGCGCAGTGATGAAGGATTGCGCTGCGGTACTGATGTCTGGTTGACTCTCATCGCGCCTAGGTGAGGGAATAGCGATCCCCGCTCTCTCCGTCTCACGCTCCCGCTCCTGCGAGTCTTGACGCGCTGTCAACGGCGAGGTCGTCGTCTCCGACGGCGTAGAGATGGACACGTTCGAGACAGTTGCGCGTAGGCCCTGGGGCGACGCCCGATGCATCGGTGACAACATGGGTTGTCCGAATGTGTAATTCTCATGACTGCTACTGGCATGCGATGCACTCCCAGAACGCGAACGTGAATCAGACGTGTAGACCATGTCTTCCTCGAGTCTTGCCATCGACGAGTTGGCACGGCTACGCATCGACTGGACGAGCTCGACCGACGACCGTGACGCGTTTCCCAGACTTTGGATGAGCGACTGGGCACGGGAGCGAACGGCAGACCCAGCTCTAGACCTCGAAGACACCGAGTCTGATTGCGATTGCGAGCCAGATTGCGAGCTGCGGCGTCCACGTCGGCGTCGGCTGCTCACGTTGGACGAACGTGGGCTGCGCGGGACAACGCCCAGTAGACCCACGCTATCTTGGCCTTCTGCTACTTCATGGGGTCCCTCTGGTTCGGGTTGCTCCATCATCTGGGGCTCTTCTTCTGCATCGTCGACTTCTTCGTCTTCGTCTTGTTCCTCGCTCAAGAATGACTCGTAGCCACCTGGCATGTGATCAGTGGTCTCGCTGTCGGTACGAATCCGAGGAGGGATCCGCCCTGCGAACATGACCGGCGAAGGTGAGGATGGCCATGCAGGCATAGTTCCAGCACGAGCACGTCCTCGACCAGGTTGTGGATGACGAGGTGGCATAGGAATCGGACTACCATACCCGGATGTAGGGCTTGACATCACGGAGCCACTCATCCCATGCGACATAGGCGATTCGGACGACGTCTCTCTATTCCCAGTCGACTGTGTGGACCTCGAATGCACGGAGAGCGAGTTCGACGAGGGCGAGGTATCCTTTGGAGGGGGAGAATGTGTCATCGCACTCGAGGACACAGACGCGCCGCGGGCGTGCGGGCGACGTAGTTGGAACGGATAACGGGAGAAGATGGGCTGGCCAAGACTAGACATGGAACCAGAGGTGCGTGGGGGGGCTTCACTGCTCTCTTCCACCTCTTCCTCTCCCTCTTCCACTTCTTCTTCTTCTTCCTCCTCCTCCTCCTCCTCAGCTGCTTCCTCTTTAACTTCTTCCTCTGCTTGCTCGGGTCCTGTACATCGTTGACCCTCGGAGCCGCTCGAGACTGGGGATCTACGCTTTTCCTTCCGTGAACCAGGGGAGGGTGGGAACGGTATCTGACCCTGGGACGACACCTGCGCACCATACCCCGCGAACGGATACGGCAACTTCATCAACGGCGCTGAAGGACCCGCAATTTCCCGATCCTTAGAGGATCGCTTGACTACCTTGGGGATGATATCCGACAACTCGGGCAGCGGCGACGGCGCGCCACCCGCCTCGTCGCCCATCCGAGGATGTGCAAACAGGTCCTCCGAAAGCGCACCTCGGCGCGCAGGCGTCGGAACAGAGGGTAAGCCTACAGCCGCCAACACGTGTTCGACTTCAAAAGTTGGCGCGGTCGATACACCGGGCAACGCTTCCCCTTCTGCTTCTTCCTTCTTTGCCACGACCGTACTCCACCGTGTAGGCGGTTTGACTGTGAGACAGAAATCAAACGCTTCTTGGATGCGCAGACACGCACGCGCCCTCCAGCTCCAGGGAAGTGCGTCGGTATCCTCAGCGCCTTCACTGTAGACAGACAAGGTCTTTTCGCGATCTTCTTCCTCCCATCTAAAACGGGGACCACAGAGTCCCGCGCAGCCTTGACCACTCAAGATCCATAGGCCGATCCTAGATAGTGATGAGGGTAAGCGAGGCACATGTTGAGGCGGAAGCAGCCATACCAGCTGATGAAGAGGACGAGTGCACGCCATGCTGTCCACGCAGCATTGGCGAACAAAACGCCGCGGGCGTAATCCGTCAACGTGCCATTAGACGCGCGGAAGAAGGTCGAATCTCGACCATTGAAGCCAGCTTCGATCAAATCAGCATATTCCGGATTCACAGATGAGAATGACAAGAGCAGTGCGACGCAGAGGCCTGCTCGAGGTAGGAGGAGCGCGACGGTGGGCAAGTTCTGTGAATAATACCAGAACGTCTCGGCGAGACCATCACGGAGGCCACCGTTCTCCCCAAAGAAGGCGGAGTATCGGATGTACTGCATAAAGCAAAAGTTCGTGTACGACGTCATGCAGGTGAGGTTGAACGCAGAGGACGAAAAATAGAGCGGAATGATGCGCGGTCGTTCTGAAACACTCTCAGTTGGAGGATTTTCAAGAGGACGAGGACGAGAAGCACTTACTAACGCGCCATCGACGATAGAAGGAGTAAACAAGTTCATAAAGCACAAACACTATGAAGATCCCCACCAGCCAACAAGCTATATAAGCTGTCGCGCCAAGTGCCCAATTCTTTCCAGATCCTGACACACCAGGTGCTGTCGGATTCGGGTGCTCTGCGACCCTATCAATCATAGTGAGCACGGAAGTAACATACAACATGAACGAAAGACACGCACTGCAGCAAAATAAATACAGCATTGAAGTCAAAGAAGGTTTGCAGCAGGATGTGGTAAAATGTGAAAAAGGGAAACAAGTAAAAATAGAGTTTAGCCAAGAGCGATGGGTTTCGCAGGAGTTCGGGATGGAGACCGTTTGAACTGAATTTGGGACGAACGCGGTCTTGCGCACGGACCGCAGCGGACACCAATGTCGGGCTCATCCTGGCTGTCGTCGCGCGGGACCAGACTCGGGGGCGCAGTGGGTTACTGAACCGCGTCTGTTCTGCCATGTCGCGATGGTCGCGACCAGGCTGGGTGGCATCCTGAAGGCTGACGACACGAACAGAACGTGGAGTGGGCTTGCGACCGACATTGAAAGGTTCAACGGGGGTAAGGCCTGGCGTGTATTGGCCGTTGGATGAGTGAACGGTAGAACCTGGGTCCGGTGGGGGAGGGCGCTTGGGGAGCCAGGAAGGATAACCTTCCGAACCTTCGGATGCCCTGGGGTGGGTAGATGAGGATGGATGCTCGGAGAGTTCACCCCGCTGGTCAGACGGTCCAAGGGACGCGCTCTTGGGAGACTCGGAGGGGCTGCTGGGCTGAAGTCGTGACATCTCGTTAATGAAATGAATTTATCATGCAAAGAGGCAGTAAAATAAGCGAGCTCGTGAAGGCGTGGAGAGCGTCGGTGTCGCGTTCGGGAAGATGAGATTTTTTTGTCGTATTTTTTCAAAGGGTAGAATAGAGATTATAAGCGGCCGTGGAGGGCGCGAGTAAGGAAGATAATGAAATGAGGAGAGGTCTGAGACAAGAATAGGGAGCCTCGTGTAGCACGATCAGTAGCCTCGTGTCTCTGACTTTCCGCAAGTGAACAGCAGAAAGCTGAAGCAAGGAAAGGAAGGAGGGCCCGCGACAGAAATCAACACGCGACGGCCCTGAAAAACCTCAACCCCTCGCATCCAAAAAAGGAAAGAAGACATGAACTGGTTCCGCTTACCATCAAATGAAGGTCCCGGTTACGGTAGCCTCTGGATAAAGATAGAGAACTCCTTCCGGAGCTGAAAAGCCTGAAAAATTTTGATAGTGTGAGTAACGAGCGGACAGTTGAACAGTGTGCAGGTCAAACACCAGGGGCAGCTACCTGCGCTGCGGATGGTGACAATAAAGAGCGACGAGGGCTTGCAACGATATCAATGGTGATGGTTTAAAAAAAAAGAGTTGTTGCGTCCCTGTGTAACTCTCGCCCACAAGCGTTGCTAGGCATTTACAACGAATTGATGAAAAAAAGAAAAAGAAAAAAAAATAACAGCATCGCTCATTCATACGACGACGATCCAGCCATCAACCCATGCGAGTCGTCACGCGAGTTGAAATGAAGGACGTCGAACCCCTCCCCATATACAGCATCCCAATTGAATTCGCTCTGTTGGTTCTCCTTACCAAATGCTTCAACGAGTCCTGCAGCCTCTTCTGTTCCGTTCACGACGGCCCGTGCGTCCTCCTTAATCTTGCCTTTGGCCCCCTGGCCATAGATATGTGATTCGTCGCCCGAAAGGAACGTCCCAATGTGCCGAAACGTCAAGCTAATGCGTTCCCCATTCATGAACTGCTCTTCGGGGGACTTAAATTGTATCGGCCGCTTGTCGTGATTGATCGCGTGCAACCACTTGGCGTTGGTCTCCAGTCCCAACACGAACATCGAATTGTGTGGGAGCGGAATCTTCTGCGTCGGCCGGGCAACACCGTTTTCCCCCGCATTTTTACCGCCGCCTCGCTTCAACCGCAGGGTCATGACGCGTTGCGCGCCAAGGCTGACGTTGACAATCTTGGACCCGCGGACCACGTCGATCGTCTTATCTGAATGTTCTGATATGTAATCCGCCCCAGTTCGATAATGTTGAATCAGGACGTGGTTCACCGGGTGATCGAGCACCTTTTGTACGTGCGCCCGAATCAGCGAGACCGTCGGGGAAAATGGACAAAGTGCGGGAGACTCGTCCGCCGGATGCCGGTATATGGGAATGCTATTTTATCCGGAATAGATGAAAAATGATATATGAATATAATCCACACAGTCGGTCGTAACGAGCCTTTTGTTTCGCTCACCTTCCGTCCGCAGCGACGTCCCCCTCTACCGCCACCCGTCGGGGCACTTCCCCACCTGGATCATGAAGTGTCGCACGACATGAGCTCACGCAGACGGCGTGTAAGCGCTGGACGTACCTCGATGATACATGACGTTCCATGCCACCTCTTTCCTCATATTCTCAAATGCAACTTCCGCCAAATCCGGCGGGAGAACGGCGAGCACGAGTGCAGAATCACCCTCCCCGATTCTATCGCCTACTCCGAGGCTCGGCGGTGGTGCATTGCGTGGCCTGTGTGATTCGACTGAGATCAGTAAACCGAGATGCAGCCGCAAGAATCGGACACGGGTGGCGCACATAGTACGTATGAGGTACGGATGAGCTCGGAAAGGGGCCCGGGGTCGGCTTGATGGCTTGGTGGTTGAAACGAGAGCTCAGCACGCCGTTGTCTGCCAGGAACCAAATGCGTCGAGTATGGACACGTTGCTGGCGAGTCGCAAGGCGGATACCTCGTGCCCGTGCCAACAGTCGGTTGTGCGTCAGGTTCAGACTGTCACCGACCTTGTGGTAGTGTTCACACACACCTGGCTCGGCGTGTCGGCGGCACTTTGAAAGTGATGCACGTTTTTCTGCAACGTTGGACGTAGGACTTGAAAGTATATGAACACGAGGTACTGGCTCACAGCCAAAGAGACGGCCCATCGCTGAAACAGGAAGATCAGGCTGTAGATACATACTCGAATCTTAGGCTGTGCAGCATAGCCACCGTAGCACCGTAATGATGCCTCGAGGACACAACGTGGACCACTCGGAACAGTAATCCTTCACTGCCACGCTCATCAAGCCACTTTGCCCGAGCTGAGGCAGGAATCTCGCCACCGATTTCGCGTCCGTCGAACCAACACCTCGGACCAGAACCACGATAATTTCATACATGACCTCGACATGATAGCTTGAAGCCCGGGTTCGTCAAAGCTATATTTTAGATGACAAGAAATACGATACCAAACAAGAAGCATGTCCTTCATCGACATGTCAAATCTTTGTCCCAATCATCGGATCCGACCCCCTCCGCAACGACAAACAATCGATAGGGATCATACTTATCCTTGATGCTCTTCAATGTCGGGTAGTGTGCGCCGAAAAATGTATCTTGCCAATTAACTTCGAATAGAGACGCCTATTCGAACATTGCGATGGTGCGAATGTCAGTGAGACACGTATTCGGCCAGACATGCAACAAACAGTGACACACCTCGTTGAAATAAGCTCCGTCGTTGGGCGATACATTATACATCTCCTGGATCCTTCCTTCAAATTGCTGAATCATACCCTGGATCTCCGCCGACGATGCGTCCTCATCCCAAGATATCCCGTGCGTCATCTCGATGACCGCATTTCGCCATGCAGGATTCAATCCAACAGAATCAGCGCCGAACTGGCTTACTCTGCCGCCAGCGATGGAGCTGCGTGGATTTCCGTCAGCTGTCCCAAGAGAGAAGATATACGAGTAGAACGTACTTGAAACTTGCAGCCCAGTCAATGAGCAGCTGCGCGACTTGGGTGGAATTACTCGCGATTGTGTCCCGCGATAGGAGGCGAGAGGAGAGCATTAGATATCCACCGCCTCCGCTCCCAGTACTGGCTATTAGTATGGAAAGCACATCAAAATAGGATGGAAGATAGTATATTTCACTCGTGGACACGACCCCGTAAGGCGCCAAGGACTGCGTAAAGTTTAGCCACCCCTGCGTCGTTGCCGTGGCAGTCTCGTTGGTCATATTCGGCGCCCCATAGGTGAAAGAGAGTTGTTGACTGGACAAGCTGCCGTATCCACCCCAGCCGTCATCCGTAAATTGGGTTTCGTAGCGCAAAAACTCCTCTATTAGTTCTGGCACTACGGAGGAATTGGTGATATTTGCCCCCCATTCCCAGACATGGACTGGCACTACGGGGTACGTGCGGTAAGTGACCGAGGTCACGATCCCGTACGTGCCCCCGCCGCCGCCACGCAAGGCCCAGAAGAGATCCGGATACTGATACTCGTTCGTGGTTAAATATTCGCCTGTGGAAAGCACAATAGATATTTCCAAAGCGTTGTCGACGCCTTCATGGGACGATCAACTTGGTGTTCAGTAGGATCGTCAATAAAAGACCTTACCAAGACCATAGCTGGGCGACAGGAGAGAATGTCCTCCACCCGCCAGCCAGCCACCAGCAGCACCGATAGAGGCACCCCCAGAGATGCCACCGACGATTATACGTCCATACTCGTTCGCCGCAATATATGCTTCGGACCACTGCACACCAGCACCGAGCGTTATAGCTGTACGGACAAGCGCATTAGCGAACAGAATCCAAGACGCTGCTCAAACCAACCAACCAACCTTCAAAAGTCTCATTCTCCGACGCACCCTGTGGAACGAACGCGGGATCGTACGTGATGTTCTTCATGTTATGGGTCCACACCACGAACGAACCCCGTGCTGCACTACGCCCAAGGAAATCATGGCTACATCCCCAATCGCCGTCAGATATGAATCATACGTGCGCGATGCGCCCTTGACCCGCACCCGCATGCGACGGACTTACCCCGTGTTCTTGACGACCAGCTTCAGGCCATACTGAACCGCGAAGTTGATCGCCGCTTGTATATCTGCCTCTGAACGCGCATCCACACCTATGACAGGCACCCGACCCTGCTCACACATCCCCGTGATACTCGTATTCATAAAGCACGCGTCGATCGTCCCGTTCGGAAGTATGACTGTCTCGAAATTGACCATCTCCATCGAACCGGGATGTGTCGCGCGCCAGGTGCCGCCGTACCAGTTCACGACGACGTCGGTGCAATTTCCGGATGGGTTTGAGACTGGGTAGCATGCGGAGGCGGTGGGGATGGGGTAGATGAGTGGTTGGGAGAGTTGGGATTCGAGTTGGGAGAAGGTGGCGGCGGAGGGCCAGCAGGGTTGGTCACTGGTGCAGAGACAGCCTGAGCCGAAGGTGGCATTACTAGCAGCTTGGGAGGCCGGGAGGCGACCTGCGAGCGCCCCGAGGAGCACGATCGTAGAGAGCACTCTCATCTCTGCTCGTCGTAAGGGTTAACTTGAAAATGTACGCCTCTCGGAAGGGACAGATAGCAGATTTTATACTCCACAGTACCCTGAAAAGAGAACATGATCGTGCACCTCCCCACTTTTCTGGGGAACTATTTCTGTGCGTTGCTCGTTCGGATCAGAAGATCATCATGTGCTGCGCATGCACACTGCACCACAGCCTGGATGACGTTGAGTGCGATCATAAGAATTCCGACTTGAGCCTAGCAAAGGGTAAAGAGAACTCACTTTTCGCAACAGATGCGCTGACACAGCGCGCTGCCTCGGTAGTCAGGGAACGCACGTTCGATCAGCTTCGATTGATGTCATGGTACATGCGCTGAGTTTGTCGAAAGACAGGTGACCACCGAGTGGCCGTGAAAAACGTCAAAGACACGAACTCTCCCAGCGGATCTTCAGGGTTGCTCAAGGTGATTGGAGGAAGGCTAATTTATGTCAGGGTGGACAGTCGACTTGGCCGCAGTGCTGATTGTATCATTTTTTTTCTAATTGGGTTCAGGTTCAGCTGGGTTACATCAGCAAATTAGAGTGTTGCTTATTACACTTACAGTCGACTCTCTTATAACCCATATCCCATATACCCCATACTCTGTGATAACACATAGGATTTTCCATTTCCCAAGTTGGTTTGCAGGGATTTAGTATTGATAATCCATACTCTCCCATAACCAATAATCCATACTGATTTCCGGTGGTCATAACCCATACATGTACTCGGAGAACTCCGACATGATACTATATTAGGAAATTTTATTATATAATCATGATTTTTCCGTCTCCTAAGATGGCAGCAACAATCCAAAACCCATCCAAAACACCAACTTCTGTCATTATGAAACCCATCGAAGTTCTAAAAAAGGGCTTAACTAAACTTTACAATCAGACTAGGGAACAGAAAGCCAAGCTTGAGATCGAGTTGAAAGCTGGTCGACCCATATCAGAGATTGACCAGGACTGGCTGGATGGTGATGGGAATTTGATAGATGAGGAAAAGGTGGTTGAGGTATTGGACAGTGCTTCTGATTATGAACAAGGCCTTGACAGGTTAAGTTCATGGGACAAAGCAATTGTACAGAAGCTACTGAAACTTGCAGGAAGTAGTGATGGGAAAAATGATGAAGCCCCTTCAACAAAGCGGAAGCGTAAGGCTTTGGGATTTCCATAATATAATTTCTTGTTTCGGACTGAGTGTGTTGTTTGCAGGCCCAATCACCAATGGTGACACTCCCACACCTGCCAGTGAGAGGTTAACCCTTGAAGCTGCCCAAGGGATCTCAGAAGAAAGAAAATGCAACACTTCAGCAACGGATTGAAATCCTAGATTGGCACAATGCCAATGGTAGGATTCAGACGAAAACAGCAAACCACTTTCATGCGATCTATCCAAATCTCAAAATCAAACAGCCGCTGATCTCAGCATGGGTCAAAGACGAAGCAAGGTGGCGAGCAGAATATGAAAAGAGTGGAGATTCAGCACATTCAGCCAAAAGAGTTCGTCAAACACAACATCCAGAAGTTACGGAGATGTTGGACCTCTGGGTTTTGAAGGCGATGGCAGATAAAGTGCTTCTTACTGGTGAAGTTCTTCATCAGAAATGGAAAACATTTGCCGACCTTGCAGGGATGCCGGACGATGAACGTCTCAGCTTGAGCGAAGGGTGGTTGAGCGGTTTTAAAGCACGAAATGGCTTGAAGGATATGAAGCGGCATGGTGAAGCTGCCTCTGCATCCCCCATCATCGTTGAAAAGGAGCAGCTGCGTATCCAAGAGCTTATCAAAAAAGAAGGCTATAAACGGCGTGATATTTTTAATGGAGATGAGACTGGTCTTTTCTATGCGTGAGTTTTCTCTGATACTTGGGTATTGATTGCGCTCAAGCAAAGTTCTGCAGTATGCCTCCAGATCGTGGACTTGCTGACAAGCAACACTCTGGTGTCAAAGGAAAGAAGCTTCGACTCACATATCTATTCACAGCAAATGCGGACAGCTCAAAAAAACTACCACCACTTATTATTGGAAGAGCACAGAAGCCACGGGCATTCAAGAACAAGACTGGAGCCCAACTTGGTTTCCACTACCGGAGCAACGCAAAAGCATGGATGACGGGCACTCTCTATCAAGAGTGGCTAATCGATTGGGATAGGCAGCTCCGGGGCGAGAATCAGAAGATTTTACTTTTGCAGGACAACTTTTCAGGACACGTTGTCCCAGAGACTCTCACCAATATATGTGTCATTAATTTTCAGCCCAACCTCACTGCGCATGTCCAGCCCAACGACCAGGGAATCATTCGGTGTTTCAAGGCAAAATATTGTGCCCAATTCATCCAACGTGCCATCAACCTCTATGAAACTGGTGTTACATACACCATCACAAATCTATGACATCGATCAGCTTGAAGCTATGCGACTTGCCAACGACGCATGGAATGAGGTGGACACAACGACAATCTGAAATTGCTGGCACAAAGCTGGCATCCTTCCTGACACCGACTCGCTAGCATCAGCATCTCCAATTCAGCTGGTTCTTCCCATCTCTTCCCTAATCCACGCTGACAAACCTTGCAACTCAGACTTGGATGATCAAGCTGAGACAGCAATCCATGATGCAATGGACGATCTGCAGGCTACTGGAGCCCTGCAACCCTCAAACTGAATGGATGTGGCAGAGCTTCTTAACCCAGCTGTTGAAGCGCACAATATCTTTGAAGCGACTGATGAAGATATCTATCAAGCCGTGATGGAATCAAAAGCGGCACGGGAAGTGAACGGCTTGGAGGGGAATAATGATGAGGCGGCGGATGGTGACGAGTCTGTTGGACCGGGTCCCACACGAAACGAAGCACTCCAAGCAATGTTAGTCTTGGGAAAATACACAAGGGAGTTTGATGATCCATTCATGCGTAAGTTCGAGTCAATGCTGGGCTCATTTGGAAAGAGGTCATGGGCCCTTGAGATGCAACGAACGAAGGACACAAAATTGACTAGTTATTTTGCATCTAAATAGTTCATATTCTACAACAATGCTAGTAGATCCGATTAGGGCGGTCAAGGAGCCCCATTTCGTCCCCAGTCGACC
>JBBPQE010000163.1:0-42710 GCA_038092335.1 Boletus vinaceobasis | reverse complement strand
GGGGCTTCCATCCCCACCGTTCCCCCCCCCCCCCCCCCCCTTCAATACTCGGCCTTCTACATGTTGGGTCATCCGGCTTACAAACTTGCGCTACTTATAGTTTGGCTGGTGTGATTCCGTGCTGTGAGCATTTCTTTTTGCATGCCATGTGCTTTGGATGAACGATCAAACGTTGAACACCCAATGCTCCCTGAATAAACATTTCAGTAAACCAAGGACCGTGTACGAGCATTAATATTGCAATTAAGTTTAGAATCTCGATTCGTCTGACACGTTTCACGGGTAGCATGAGGTACCTGTGGAATGTTTTACCCCCATCGCTGATCCGGGGGATAGATTTAAACCCGTCTTATTCCCACTTGGGTTTCTCGTAACGCCAGGTCGCCAAATATTTTTATCCCTTGTTTACCCCTTGGCCTGGTTTGCGCATATCGTAGGGGCTATTCAGGACAGTACCTGGCCCATCAATGATGGCACAAGGGCAGATATGCCTGATCTGTGTATGTTTTGGGTCCACATGATAACGGTCGGTCACATGAACTTTGAAACGCCACTATCACGCCCAGAATTTCTGTTCACTATCGCCCACCAAGCAGCGCTCAAGTTGTGCTTGGGTGACGGTGTCCTGCCACATTATACTAATCTAAGGCTATCGACCTAACCCCGACCGGGGCGCTAATGACACTGGGTCACGTTGCCAATAATTGCCCCAAGCTACGGTCTCCATGTCTCTCGCCGTTATATTCGTGGGACTGCCACAGACTGCCCCCCACGCGTACGAGGCTAATGGGTACCTTGCGGTGGAAGGCGAGCTCAAGGGATCGTTCATTCCCGCTACATGGAGGATCTCCACCGCTCGAAAACGCCATGGTCTAGACGCGCTGCAATTTTTTGTTATAGGTCTCTATGGAAATTATCCGCACGTTCCGATACACCTCGACCGCAGACACCAGCTGATCAGTATTCTCATCATACGTCGAGTCGTACTACGCTTGTTGGATTATAGACGCGATCCATGAGGCAACCTCGAGCCGCGCTGTCTAAAATGTTTTCCTTCTCAAGGCGACGATGCGCGAGTTGATATTGAGATCTGGCTCAAACACGCCTGTCGTATCTATCTTGTCGATCAAATGGTAGGAAAAAAAAAAGGCTCCACGGATTCAATAAGTCAAACGGTCTGTGTTATCGCGATGAGCCGAGACAGCGGCATGTTTTGACATCGTGTCGACACGCGAAACAGATACATTGATCACGTCGAATTCCGCGATAGTTGGGACGTCAGTGTCACACGAGTAGAGTCAAAGACGCCCTGATAGTGACTTACTGTACACGCGAACACAACATGCGATATCGCCTGTGGAGCGCGCGCATGAGATTGAACAGGACCCCCGAAAATCCTACTGATAAAGTTTGTCCAAGGTCCAGACGTCCACACACGGACGGCTTCCAAGGGATCACATCGAATACGATAGCTGGACGTCACACGCCCAGCGGACAAGAAAATGCAATATCGCCCGCGGTGCGCCTTCTGATTGAGTCGCGTGACGGCGTCAAACTGGATGATGACGTTGGTACATATACACGCACCCTTTAAACTATGATAAGTGTGTCACGGAAAGTGGGAAGATAGTGCTGGATTGCAAACACGTTCGTGAACAGACCTGCAACGCGGCTACCCGGGATCTTTTAAGAGTGCTTGGCAGGTCTGAGGCTTGGTGCAGCGGGTTACTGAGGTAGGTCTGACGCAGGGACTCGGCGGCAGAACCGTGTGCGATAAGGACGATAAAATAAACCTCCAGACACCGAGACAAAACAGACGATAATCGTCATAGCACTGGTAAGGGGGTCACGCGCCGATGTTGGCAAGGCACCCATGTCTCGACTCCGACCGGAATGCTACAAGCACCTGGGACACGGAAAGAACGGGGCATTTGAACACGTTCGAGGGCGTCAACCTGAAAACATGGTGTGCTTGTGATGTCGTCGGGTTCGTTATCGAGAAATGGGTACTTATCTCGAAAAACTTGCGATGGTTTTCGGCGCGGCCTCCCATTGGCCGAATAGATACTTGATAGAGTCATCTAAAACAGGCATTTATCAGAATCCGTTCACGATAGATTCAATAGCATGTGCAACGTAGTACACGTTTGCTTTGAAAATATCAGAGAATGGTAGTAGTGTCTGAGGTGTTGGCTCGTGACAGAGACTTGGAGTGTGTGGCGAGACTCAGAGGAAACCCAATTGGGTGACAATTTCGACTTTTCCTGACAAGCGAACCCTCGTCAGCGACCAGCGACTGTGACGAAAATTCTCCAAAAAAACCGTGTATGGAATCCCCTTGGATGGCAATTCCGACTCTTCTGACAAGCGACCTCTCGTCGGCGACCGTGACGAATCTGCCATAAACACTGGCCTGGGCGCGTGTTTCAAAAAAATCTGACTGGTCGACTTGAAGATGAAAATGAAGTGCGGCCTTGTGGCGCCAACAAGCATGTACGACTTGGGAACACACACCGGTCCGGCAGAAACGCTCACAGTAAAGTTATGGACCTCTTCTCGAGCTCGTTCGCGTGGCTCCCGCTATATATACGATGAGCGATCTTGACTCACTTGCCCGGCCCTTAAAGTTTCATGCTTCAAGCTCCAAGCTCAGGCTTCAGCTTTCATTCTGCTATCCACCGCCGCCGTTGCTCTGCCATGTCCCGATCACGTTATCGTCGCCTTCGTTCACTCCAGCGCTCACACAATCTACCCGTCCGGCGGTGGCGACTCAGTCCAGCACGCCCGATCCCGTTTACCCTGGTCTTACATCTAGCGACGATGTTCCCCCGCTCGTGGCTATACAACTGTATCGCCAGTGGCGCTCAAGGCGGCGCCAGACGGTGTATCCAGCACTGTGGTACCAGGGGCTATCGACCTATCCCCGACCGGGGCGCTAATGGTACCGGACCACGTTGTCGATAATGACGTGCTTGCTCAGGGCTCCAAGCTACGATCTGCATGTCGCTCGCCGTTATATGCGTGGGACTGCCACAGACCGCCACGCGGACGAGGTTAATAGGTATGTACATTAGGCCCCTCGCGCAAGCATTGGGATCGTTAATTCTCGCCATGCATACAAACATTCACTTTATAATCACAACAATAGCGTTCAAACTGCGTACAGGTGCCCTAACTCAGAGGCATACTATGAAGTATCAAATACATTTCCGGACAACCGACGAACAATAGTACAATAAAGGCAACAAGCAGAAACGAAAAAGACGTTCCTTGAATTCAAGTGAAAAGATAACATGATCACTCCGCAGGGAAGGTCTTGTCTCCCTCCCACTTGACCACCACATTCCCTCCGAGGGACTGGTGAATGCGCTGTGTCACCTTGTCCCTAAACATCTTCACCAAGCTCCGCATATACGCATTATTGTATCCCTGCTTTGAGCGCACCTCCGTGTGAAGTGTTTGATCTTCGTTAATCCCAACCTCCTCAGCCAAAGCCCTCAGGTTTTCCGCTCGACCCCACCCTGTGTTGACATTCATATGGATGCTGTTACTGGCTGTGATGGACGATGGATGATTGGCATCGATCAGCTTCTGTGTCGCAAGGGAGCGTGCAGTGATGTGGAACTGCTGCGCGTGAATAGTGATGGTGTTGTTCTGCAAGGCGGAAGGCGTGACCAAACAGTTGAGGTGAATGGCCAGCTCGTTCCCTGTTGAGTGGGGCTGCAACCCGCCAGGCTTGGTGTGCGCAGGCACGACGACATACTGGGAGATCATGTTCAAACCAAGTTTTCCGCTCGTTCCTGGGCCGAATTTGAACTCGTCTACGTAGAAGCCTTTGAAGACATCCTCAGAAAAGAATTGAAGAGGTTGCTTCTGGGCAAGGTCCAGTGCGGATTTAAGGTCGGGCATGGTTGGCGCGTGGATAGGGGGGAAAGGTGAGGCAAAGGATGGGATAACTTGGACGAGGACCCTGAGGAAACGAGTTGATGGGCTGAAATCTCGAGAGCCGTTCCCGCAGCCAGGGATATTTAATGGGCCTATGCTGGCGCTACTCGTACCTGTCCCTGTGGGGCTAGCGCGACTCGAAGTTCATCGTACTCGTGGCGCCTTTGCACTTGCCTAGAACGCGGGAACTTGAAGTCAGTCCGGTGTCACAGCCATGCTTATTGCCTACGGTGACTGGCCAACAACCAGTGGTGGATCCCTGGTTGATCCCAGGCTCTGAACTTGAAGCCCAGGCCCAGCACTGTGTCAGGATTGACTCCCACAATGCGCAGTGACTCGTGAGACGCGCAAGTACGCGGCCGACGCTGTTATAAACCCCGTGCGCCAAATGAGGCGGCTCGCCTTCAGACGTGAAGAACTCGACAGCTAGATCAGCCGCTGGGAGAGGTAGTTGCTCGCATCGTGCTTCCAAAAGTTCTTGCAGGGCTTTTGGTTAGGAGGGCGCCTGACGAGTGCAGCAAGCGGGTTCGTCCTCCCGGTGTTTTGGCTGGCTTTGGCTGGCTTAGTCAGCAGTCGCAACTCAGTGATCTCGACTCTTAAGGTTCGCAGATAGCGTTGTAAATAACATGTCCTTCTGCCCCCCTTCCATGATTCCACATGTATTGTACTATACATACACCGGGCGTACACGCAGCATGCATTACAGAGGTATCCCGGTATAGGCCAAGCCAGCAGCTTTCATCAACTTCTCGATCAACTTCATGCCTTCCAGCACACGTTCCTCATCTAGACGTTTACCGACGACCTGTACGCCCACCGGAAGACCCTCCATTGCAGTCGCATCGTACATCCGATAGTTTTCCCGTTCGATGGCGTTACGGGCTCGGAAAGAGCGTGGGACGATGTCAGTACTCTTGACACGGGTAATTGGCATCACCCCCGCACTGTAGTCGAGCTATGGCAACGATGAACGGATCAGAAAGCGCCACTCATTTCGCTTGGTCACTACTTACCAGATTGAACAGGAAAGTGTAGCCGCACGCTTTCCATCCATGGCGCATCCCCCGATGCGGCACGGCTGGCAGTGCATTCGGTACCGTGAGGATGAAATCGACACCCTTGTCTCCCAGTGCACCTTCCACCTGGGTGTCATGCCAGACTCTGAACCACCGCGCACGGTAGTCCTCACGTTTCGCTATGAGTGCATAGTACTCTTGAACGTTCTTCTCGTAAAAGTTGTCTACAAGACCAGCATAGATGGGATCGCGGCGGATATATCTCAGATACCAAGCATAGATTCTCGTGATAAAACGCGGCAGCCAGAGGGCACGAAATGCTGGAATCATCCCTGCGTCATTTGTCTCGAACGACCGGATCGGTTTCGCCGCAGCCTTTCCGCCGTCAGCCAGCAGGAGCTGAGAGGCGATCTGGAGGCCCTCATATGGGCTGGGCGGGTTCCTGGCATGATCTTAGAGAGGTGTACCCAGAGAAGAGTCATTCTTACAGGGTAACAATTTCGTGACCATCCTTCTGCAACATTTCGGTCACCGTTTTGAGCGCCCTTAGACACGCAGGTGAGGGAGCGACAACGCCTATATCCTGCTTAGTTCTCCTCGTGTCCGACTGGGATAAACACGCACCGTCGTCCCATAATACACCCCATCTGATGGGTCTGTCGGCGGGCAGTTTCACCTCCCTCCACGGAATGTTAAGAACCTGCGACGTGATATGAATCTAACGGGAAAAAAAAGGTAATGAGAATGCTCACGGAATGATCATATTCCCATGGCTTCATCTGGAACACGGCACGCCAAAATGTCTCGAGATCGTCGAGTGTTTTCGCCATGGGACTATGTGTAGCTGGTACCCCCTCTTGCCCAGGTATAGATGTGGCGCTCCCGGTCTTTATGAACCTATGCATACTTGCTTTGATCGCATATACCCCTGAATAGTGCGATGGCGCTCGAACGCTACCAGCCACGTCCGTGCCCACACCAATCCTGGAACCGCCCAGAGCGAGAAGGGCACTTTCGCCACCCGAGGACCCACCCGGAGAGTACCCCTTCTTGTGAGGATTCTCTGTTGTACCAAAGACATCGTTCGTGGCTTCGAACGAGAGCATTGTCAGGGGTATGTTTGTCTTGACAAACGGGATCGCGCCTGCATGTCGCAGGAGCCTCACAAGGGCGCCGTCGTACGGCATGGGTTTACCCGTCATCGCAGAGTACCCTATGGACGAATCGAAACCCTTGACGGCGATCATATCCTTGAGGGAGACGGGCACGCCAGCAAGCGGACCGGAACGTATTGCGCTACGAGCCCATCTGCCAGCTGGTTCGATCATGATCTCGGTGAGACAGTTGGTTTGGGCGTGCGCTTGCAAGGCGCGCTTGGCGTACGCTGTCAGGACATCGGATGGGTTGAGTGAGGCAGTTTGAACGCTAGACACGATGGCAGAGATGGGGCGGGAGAGGATGTCTCTGTCGTGGGGCGTCAAGGGTTGGTGGTACACCTCTGGAAGGGATGCGATCCTCTCAGCACGCTCACGACGTTTGTCATTGCTGCGACGGAGACAAGGCGGTTGAACCAAAATAAGGATGGCGATAAGGATGTTCCTTACCAAGCTCGCCGGTGGGTCAGATAGGAAAACAACATGAGGACAAGGGTAATTGACGCAGGTCCGCAGCGAGCGCAGCCTGAGAGGACAAGCGGTGGAAATGAAGCGAACCAGGATCGCGAATGTGGGTGCCAGCTTTAAATACGCTTCGCACACACGGGGCAGGTGAGGTTGAGTCTGCTGACCGCTATCATGTTGACCGCATGCCGTGATGTCTAGTTTAGCGAGTACCCGTTGCCGAGAGGCCTTTTGCCATACCGCCTGTCTCAGTCCCCGCCATGACGAGGAGGTGGTTGTCTCGGGCAGCTTGTCGTCGATCGGCTATGGCTTTACAAATAAATGTTGTAATAAGAGACGAACAAAATAAAACAGTCACATCTGTTTTAGCGCCAGATCTCATGATGCTATATTACTTGTTTCCGAAGAGTAACATGTCTCTGGTAGTATATCGGATAGTACACCCGCCTGTCAAGTGTTATCACTTCGATCGCGGGAGAGCGGGGTTCGACTCCCCGCCAGAGAGACAATTTTTGCTGCTGTTGCCTATGCACCCTTTGCTACACTACAGAATTACTGCACGTTCATTGTCTTTCTTTTATTACTAGGCCAACCTGCAGATATGCATATCGATACCGTGCACAAACAGAGGAAATGCAACTGATCTGATTACCCGCTGCAGCCTGCCAAAGTGCTAATTCACAGAATAACCACGCACAATCCCAGGCGGGAACAAAATACCCATCATCAGGTCTTACCGCTCGCACTCACCCGAGTGTCCTCCAACGCATTCCGTATGCCAGTCGTCCATACCCCTAGCTCCTTCTCCAGCCCCTCAATACTCTCCCTAACCTCCCGACCCACCTCACCGCCCTCACTCTCCCGACCGAACCCCACCAGCAACTCGTTCCTTGCTCTCAACAGCGTTTCGTACGCGATCTTGAGTCTCGTCGGACCACTGGGGGGAAAGGACGTCGTCTGAGACGGCGGCGATAGCGATGGTTCATCGACGGCGAGCAATTTGCCCAGCTCGGCGAGCGCAACGCCACGTACCGGATGTCCTTCGTCAAGTACGGCAGATAAACCTGCGACCTGCTTGGCAGCGGTACGTATGCTCTCGTCCAGCAGCTCCTGTGAGATCCGGTCGGAGAACGAAGTGAGTAGTAATGACTGATGGAGCTTTAATAGCCCGAGGAGGGGATGAGATGAGGGTGGCAAACCCGCGGAGACCAGAATTGGAATCATTTGCGTGGTTAATTGCTTCGCCTTGTCGTCATCTATGCAGTGATGAATGTCACAGGTTAGGTGGGTGACAGAAATATCCAAATGCGGGACCATACCGCTCGATTGGAGACGCGCCGCCTTATCCAGTGCTTCTTGTCCGATGCGAACTGCATCAATAACAGCATGAGGATCAGTGATTATAGCTTTGCATTTCGGACACTGAGAATCCAGGTTGTCTATCATTTTGGGTCAGAAGATGTGGGCAAGTCATCGTTAATATCTACTTACCCTCATTTGGGATAGGACAGATGCCGCCGCAAGACTGGGGACACAAAACGGCTTCCCGTGGATCGATGACAGTGGTGGTTTGCTCGCACAGCGAGCACCGACACGTAAAATTATATGTTTCGGTGAGTGCTTTTTGTCTTTGCACCTTCGGCAAGGTTGTGTCGATATAGGCCATCAGCACCTAGGGGAAGAAGAAAACTGAGCGGGTTTCGAAAGTCTAGACGTAGGTACAGCATACTTCTTCCCCCGCCTCAATATCACGCAGAGCAATGAGGCTCATAACCGGTTCTTTCGCATCTCTTTTACCGTCACGGGGGAAAACAATGACTGCATTTGGAAGACACGAATGGTTCGTGAATGCGACAAGCGGCGACACAGTGGCACCAATCGGTGTGAGTGAGGACGAGGTCAGGGCGAACGTGTTCGTGATAAACTAGGGCACAGAGTGGATGAGTAAAAGAAGAGTGGAAGGCCTGTTCAACTCTCACTTTCGAGGTCACGCTGACAAGGCCGCCTGTAGACATGATGCCATATTCTTCAAGGTCAGAGGGTGCTGTCATACCGAGGTATCTGACCACCGAGTGCGCCAGGTGTGTGTGAGCCTCGACGGAGGCAGATTGCTGCAATGCTACTTGGTCTGGGACATAACTTGTGTCAACAACGGGGAAAAAAAACTCTGGTAGCATAGGACACTCACGAGATTGCATTGCCTGTATTTCTTTTGACTGGAAATGCACATGAATGAATGATCGGGTGGACGGTGGACATGGATACGGTATGACTAACCCATCCGCTATCCAGACCCTTCGATCTCATCTGCCATAAAATGCGGCCCAAACACCGGACCGCGTCGCTAGGAACACCCAGCGCAGCGGATGGGGCTGTCTTGGCCCAGCTCTGGAGCGCCCTACACTCGGGTTTGTGCAATCTCCAATCTGCCTTTTGGCAGCTCTGTTCAGCGTGAATTAGTTGCATCGACGCGGGTGCCCAATGACTTACACTGTTGCAGTACCTTAGCGTCCCACAGCCAGAACACCGCATGAGGGGAGACGTCGAAGTAGCATTCGCGCAGGAAGAACAATGTGAATCGAGGTACCGGTTGGAGAGGACAAGCACATGAGGTTCAATAGACAGGATGATGGACCCTGCATTGAAATAGAGAACAATATATCAACAAGTTCATCTGTGAAAGCATCTGAAGATCGCCGTACCAGGTTTGAAAGGTTGCTGTGCCCACAAACCCCTCCCAGTACGATCCGTCTTTCTGATTTCGAGCGAAGGAGGGAGCTGTGGATAAAGACCCTCGGTGTGCACCACTGCGTTATCTCGAACAGTAGAAATTGGAGCTTGGGGTGAAGACTGTGTGGGCACCGATGCGACAGGACCACTCAGCACAGATACATACGATTTTGAGCTTTTGGGTTGCCTCTTGGACTTTAATTCGGCGAAGGACATGTCGGCCCAGGCGTTGTTTACCTTTATTTATGACAGACATTTGTGAGCCTTGCAAATCCAAGGACGCATTCGTTAACTTGGTGTCATACTTAAGTACGGCGCATTGCTTGTCCGTGGTTTAACGACTTCTTCTCCCCCAACGAAACACTCCCACACTCAGGCTATGCTCGTTCCCATTGACACTGATCGTGGCTCGGTTTGCCAGCCTTACAACATTCCGAGTCCGGACTCTGGGCTAGAAGTGCTTCATTATAACGTCTTCCCTTCTCGCATCGAGAAGCAGCTCGAAAAAAGTTAGTCTTTTTTTCAGCGGAGGCAAGGGGGTTATATATTACACAAAGGCTATTGTATTATATGCCTGCGGAGGCTCTGCCGCAGGCGCATTCCCGCTACAGTGTCAGGTGAGTACTTGATAACTTGATCATGGTTCTTTTCCAACGTAAACGTTCCCATGACGCTACTCCAAAAGTTCTCTCTACTCCACAGAAGATGTCTTTGACCCGATCATCGTCAGGTGACAACACCTCATGCGACCCGGCTTCTTCTTGAACCCGACGAACGGGTTCTACCGAGCGTTTGATGGCCACTATATCTAGAAACGACGCTAGAAGTACGGCAGGTTGTGAGTAAACGGCCCCATTATTCCTGCACACCCACCGAATAAGTTGCTGGGCGCATGTCTGCTTTAAAGGATCCAGATCCAAACGAAAAGACTCGGATGGAGCATCCACGATCGGATCCTGGACTTCGCGATGAGGATGTAGAGAGACATGCTCTGTCTTTACGTGGCACGACATTGACGGCCTCGTTGGCGTTTGTCGCAGGGACCGGGTTTACGCTCTTTGGGTATGCCTCTGATTGGAAATATGGACCCATACCGTATTTCTTGAGCTTATTGGATGGTATAGGTATGATCAAGGCGTTATGTCCGCCTTGTTGACGGCGGGTCAGGTTCGCCGCAAGGTTTCTCCTCGCTTCGCATCGTACTGACGTGAAAGGTACATAGTTTGAAAAGGTCTTTCCCCAAGTAGTTGTGGATGCGAGTCATCCAAATCACGCGACGCTGCAAAGTTTTGTGGTTGCCATCTATGTATGTACATATGTCGATATTCGCTTGCGGCACCACGCTCACGCGGCGACTGTCCCTCCAGGAAATCGGGTGTTTGATTGGTGCTTTGTCCAATCTGTGGCTCGGAGATCGACTGGGTCGTCGGAAGACGATCGCCGTTGGGGGATGTGTCATGATCGTCGGCGCAATTCTACAAACGACGTCGTATAGCTATGCTCAGCTCGTCGTCGCGCGTATTGTCACCGGTCTCGGAAACGGACTCAACGTGAGTGAACACCCTTCGAACCATCATGTACGCGTGCTGACTGTGTATAGACGTCGACTGTACCCAGTTATCATGCGGAATGCTCACCTGCTTCCAAGAGAGGCAGCTTAATCATGATCGAAGGCAGTCTCATCACATTTGGTATCATGATATCGTGCGTGGCATTTCTTCAAAGTGCTCTGGATGATCTCTGATTTTGTTGCATACAGTTATGTGAGCGATCGTCGTTATTGGCTGGTTTTGCGAGAAGTTAATCGATCCATCCATATAGTGGGTTGATTTCGCGTTGTATGTCCCATTTCTTGGGAGAGCTCCGTGACCCACAGCTTCTAGGTACTGGGCATCTGGATCTTCCGCCCAGTGGCGGGTCCCCATTGCACTCCAGATCGTTCTCGCTCTAGTCATGGTCTTTGGGATTGGTTTCGTATGTATTCTGATCCTGTCGATACTCAAGAGGTAACAAGTTTCCAGCTCCCAGAATCGCCGAGATGGTAGGTCCTTCGACAGCACTAGTGGCTAATACTGAACCGGTGCAACAAGGCTCATGAAACATGGACGCAACGCCGAGGCCGCAGCCGTCATTTCGGCATTAGACGATAAACCGTTCAGTGATCCCGAGGTCCAAAGGACGTATCATGCCATCCGCGAGGCTGTAGAAATCGAAGAAGGATCCGGACACCTTTATGCTAACAAGGAAGCCAGGCGCTCGCGCTCGCAGTTAAGAGAGCTCTTCACCGGTGGTCGTACTCAGAACTTTAGACGGGCTTCTCTTGGCGTCATCAACCAGTGTTTCCAGCAGATTACAGGAATCAACTTGATCACTTAGTGGGTCTGAAGTACTTTATTCATTCGTTCTTGGCTCATCAAATTCTTCACAGCTACGCTGTCAGTCTGTTATCTTGTCCTTTTCAATTCATACCTTGACCACAGTTCTTGTTTAGACAATATTGTTCCAACGTCTCGGGCTTTCCGATGTCACATCACGTATTATCGCTGCTGCAAATGGCACGGAATATTTCCTTGCTTCTCTCATTGCGATTTTCTTGATCGATCGTGTCGGTCGACGAAAATTAATGCTCTTCGGCGCAGTGGGACAGTGTCTGACAATGGTACTCCTCGCGGTACTTGGGAGTGTCAAGGGTGGTGGGGCACAGGTCGTTTCCTCTGTGTTGTTGTTTGTCTTCAATTCCTTCTTTGCTGTTGGTTGGCTGGGCATGACATGGTTATATGTGCGTCGACGTTTTGCGCTTGCGAATTCAGAACTCACATAGTCGATGATGACAGCCTGCTGAAATTGTAGGACTGAGGATCCGTGCGCCGGCCAACGCACTTAGCACGGGTACGTCTACCAGCTTCAAGGACTGTTGCACTGGAGTGATGGATACGTTCAGCGTCGAACTGGATTTTCAACTTCATGGTAGTGATGGTCACAGGGCCTTCTTTCAACAACATCTCGTGGGGGACGTATATTGGTAACTTTCTCTAAAGTTCATCTATACTCATGTGCTCACCTCCCGTTTCAGTTTTCGCCGCCCTGAATGCCTTTATCGTACCTATCGTGTACTTGTTTTTCCCCGAGACTGCTGGTCGCTCGCTCGAAGGTGCGTTGGCGCGCTCTATATGACATCCGTACTGTCCCGTTTTTTGATGCATTTTTGCGATGATAGATATGGATGTTATCTTTGCGTTGGCTTACAACGAAGGTGTCTCGCCGGTCGCTGTCTCGCTTCGGAAAGACGTACCTCCTGCTGGCTCACCCGAGGCTGACAGGATATTGGGTATCCAGCCCAGTGCGACGACAAGTGGACGAGGTTCTGGTGAACAGTCATAAATCCTCTAAAGGAGTAGTGTACGTTTATAGGATAGAGGCAATGCTAGACAAGTATCATGAATAGATGAAAGTCACCTAAATCTGTCGGCCAGTCGGACACAACGTTCGCGAACGTAGCTTCGCATACAGTCAGGCAACAGTAGCTTCGTCACTCTTGGCGGATGCTGCCATGACACGTGCCTGCCTTTTGCGCTCTCGTTCGAAAGCTCCCGTTGCGTCGCGCCATTGAGAATCTCGAGGGACACCCATTTTTGACACTGGCCTTTCTGGAGGCTTTAACGGACCAACCCGGTCAAGGGGCCAGATGATATAACTCAGTTTTGCATCCACCAATCCCAGAGGAATCTATGCCGTTGCCAAAGCTGCAGAAACGGGCGTGAATGAGACGATAGATGACACGACGCACCGGACCAAACGTGTTGCTATCCAAGGTACGAAAGGGTTCGTCACCCTCGACCCATATATGGCCCTCCGGGATGAGCATCTTGGTGTCGGGATACGGCGGGAGCGTCTGGACGACGTCGCCTGCGACGGCAACGACCCGCTTGACGATCATTTTCCGATTGTCGACGGGGTCCCTGAAAGGAGGTCGGTAAAAAGGTATATACGTCCACGAGACGCGTACTTGAGCGATACGATGTCACCCTTTGTGATGGACCTGCCCGAATGAACGGTGAAGCGGTCGAAGACGACGATGTCGTCCCATCGGGACGTGTCTGGATTGAGTGTCGGCTGGCTGACGGGAATGAGGAGATGGAAGGGGTGAACTAGGAAGGAATTGGAACGAGTGGAATGCACCACGGACCTGCATGCTTCGCCCTCGGACGGTCTTTATGGTGTAGCAGTAGTGGGTAAAGGCCATACCGAGTGGTAGCCAGTAGAGTACGCGGAGCGTCCGTTTGAAAAGGGAGGAGCTGTTACGGGTAGGAAGTTGGGTCGCGTACGAGCGGGCTGTCCTTGTGATGTGGTGTCTAATCATCCGAAATGGCGAGAGAGTGAGGCCGGTCTGGTGTGTGTGACCGCAAGTTGAGGTCTGTTCTTGGTCGGCTAATTTTACACTGATACAGCTCGTAACACTGCCCCGTTTGCTGTGGAGTTGGGCAGTCAGCAGCTCGACCGTCAGTTATTATATCTTGCCTCTTGTTTGCCAACTGACGTATCCTCCAGCACAAAACCCGACGTCTCTGACCCCAACCCCGAATATGAGGAACAGAAAGGAGGGACCGGGACAATACCTCGGAACCCGTAGGCCCCACCGACCAGCCACAAGATACGCCCCCTTCCTCAGGGTTTGCGATGCACACGGAGGAGAACCAAGAAGGGGTTGTTGTTGAGGGTACGAAAATTATTCCTCTGCACAGTCACCTTGGGACCGAGTATCGGGCTTAACAGACGAGGATCGACCGATTTTTGGTAGCCAGTTATTGCGCTACTTCCAATGGTTCTCTAACAGCTAATCTTACTTTTAGAGGCATCGGTCTCGTCTGCTTCAGACTCGGATCACCGGTATGTTGCAGATCGTGTCGATATCGCCAGCTCGGGGACCGAGTGACCTCGAGCAAGCCATTTCGAGGTACAGGGATGTCGTCGGCCTCACTCACCCCTGATGAGCACCCCGACAAACCTGGCCATATTGTGGGGCCTGACCAGATTCGCACAATTCGTTACTGCTGTCGAAGGACTAGATGCATTCCCTAGTTCTGGGACATACTTGGCACTTGAATCGTGATCACATATAATAGGTGTTCGCTTGGGTTAGTGAGTCATCATACTGGGTTGAGAAGTTGTTTCCCTCGCGAAGATGATGCTGATACACTTCTTGAGATTGGAAGTGTCCAAATGCTTGCAAGTGTCCTCGCTTTCATTGGGTCTCTTTACTGAATGGCTGTGGTGTGTTTGCAGGAGGGATTTGCGGCAGTATCACGACCGTCACCGGTCACCCTTTGCTACACCCTTGAGTCAACTTCTGGCGGAGCCAAGAGGCGAGTTCGCTGTGCGACGTAAACGGGCGATGACATTCGGTGTTCCAGGATGGCACTCCACCTGTGCAAGAGTAAATTCTAGCACGTTGCATACGCTCATTTTACCCATTCTCGTTATCCGTACTCTGACCGGTTTTTGCCCTGGCGCTTGACTCAGTTAGGATTTAGACCACATCAATCGTCACTCCGCTACGTCTCTTCGCTCGGGAACGGTACATGCTAACGCAACTCTATATAATAACATGTAGACATTACCACGTTTCGAAATGAAATCATAACTTGAAACCACCAGCGAGACCCATGACATTCTCTGGGTCTACCGTCGCTTTGATCGCCTGTAATCTCGCTAAGTTCTCA
Organism: Boletus vinaceobasis; assembly: GCA_038092335.1. Classification (NCBI taxonomy): domain Eukaryota; kingdom Fungi; phylum Basidiomycota; class Agaricomycetes; order Boletales; family Boletaceae; genus Boletus; species Boletus vinaceobasis. Next base: position 27,680 of record JBBPQE010000163.1, on the reverse strand, counting down.
CCGTACATATCGACCAGCGGCGTATCGAAAATGGCATAGTTGGGATAGACAGCCGGGTGGGCGACATCACTCTGACCGCTATCGATAACATATGCTTGGAGCGTCTTCGCGCTCGTCCGCACCGCATCGTAAACCAGTTCGTCAAATTCAGGCGACTCCCATGCATAATAGATGGTGAGCGGATAGAGGGCTTGAGTACGGTTAGGCGGGTACGCCGACGGAGTCGTATTGTGGGAAAAGAGCGTGGGGAGAAAAGGTTCTGCAGTATAAGCAATGAGAGACGCAGAGTCCGCAAGGTTTTCGCCCCAATACTGGAGTGGAACGATCAACGGCTTATTGCTGAGAATGCGAACGAGACGATCTGCTCACGATGGACTCGTTTACAAGCGACTGAAGTAAGGAGAGCGGATGACCCGTCAGAGAAATTGTGTTGAAGCTGACTCTGTTGATACATTTGGGATTTTTTTGTATTCCCACAAGAAATACGCCTACCGTGTTCCAAAAGTGTCACTTCCAGATACAAACTGCACAAAAGAGGAGAAGGAACGCGTCGAAACGTTCTGTGTGACCGAAGGAATTGCTAGAAATTCGTCAAAGAGTCCGGCAGGTGGGGTTGGCGCATCATAGAAAATGATCTCAGGTATAGCCAGCTGGCGTGGGGCAAACGAATTTGTTGAGTTTGGATTCCAAAGTTGTTGCCAAAAGGAATCACCTGACCGAGGCTGTAGCCATACGTTGTGAGTACCTGTGCCTTTGGGTCCGTATTGTTTGCTGCAAAATTCGCCGTCGCTACGTTAACCTCGTCTACCACGTCCGCACTATAGGTAATGAGTCCTCCCTTTATATATCGGATTAGATCATCTGGATATGTATTGGGAGTAGATGGACACGTACCCAAACTTGCGTCTGCGGGAACGTCTTCATTGTGAACCTAGTCACAATACCCTGAGCGACGATTAGCACCGAGCCATCAGCAGAATATCTTTACGCACAAAGTTATTCAGACCACCCTGACAGAGTGATCAACGAGGTCACCACGCTGTGTTTAGAAAAGCACCTACTTTCAGAGCGAAGAATAGGTCGGGACTTGACGTCTCTGTCACATTCATGATGGTCCCATTGGGCGCAACCAGCTCAAAAGTTTGCACAGTGTCGATGGTCAAACCATATTGGTTTGTAAGCCACGAGTAGCCTGTTGATATTGTCAAAAGTATCTTCCAGTCATACATCCCCAAACATACCTCCCCCGAGCGTCAGTCCAGCAACACCCACACCGAGCGTTCGTGCGCCAACGACATTGACTCCATGTGGCTCAAGCGCCGCGTAAACATCGTCCCAGAGCACACCCGCTCCGATCGTAGCCGTTTGTGCTGTGGAATCGTAAATAACCTCGGAGAACCTCGTCATCGCTATGTGGACTCCGATAGTCGACGAAAACCCTGGGTTGGTGGTGTGACCACCGCCCTTGACCTGTAGGGACACACTCAGGTTTTGAATTGTTCCGAGACCCAAATGATACGAACCGCAAATGGAGCATGTCTTTGGCCGAGAATTCGCAGCTAGATATAACATCGTTGGTGAATGAGACATGACTTTGGTAGAGTGTGCCCACCGCAACACCAACGTCTTCGAGCGTACCAGGCTCGAATGAGCAAGTCGCATTTTGGGTGCTCGAGGATGCCCAGTGACTGATATCTTCTGAGTAGTTAACCGTTCCTGTAATTAGTATAATGCTTGAACGCAAACCCACAACGAGCAGTGTATACAACGACGAACCGACGCTGTAGACTTCTGATGCTGCAGAGATAGAAGATGCAATCTCTCGGCAAGTCTCGCTCAGGAAAGTGCGGGTCTGGGAGCTCGCTCTCTGTGCATTGCCAACAAAGGTAGCGCTCATGGCGTTGGCCAAGGTCGCCATCGCAATGAAACAAGGAGTAGCACGAATCATACCTGACGCCAAGAGGGCTGGGAGGATGCTACGTTTGCTCGCCTGGCTCGTTGAATAGATTATATGTTATTTAATGGCATATTTTGGGCGCGCAGCCATGGTCATATAGTTAAATGCCGATGAGAATCCGCACCTCTTACCGTGATGGCCGGATGGCCAGCCAACTTCAAGCACTCACGGGAGTTTGTAGTACCTTGTTAGCATTCCGAAGTTGTTTGGTTCCCAGTCAAGAGCAATCTAGTTTGTCTTCGACACCGGAATCGAAGTGGAATGGTAGGCAAGATTCGGGTCGAAACGCAGGCTGTACAGTAGCTGACTCGGTCGGGCAGCAGTTTTCGGAGGCAATAGACGGTCTTGGAGACCCATTTATTTTGTATGTAGTAATAAAATAGCACTATTTAATTCACACGTTTGCACCTCACGTTCAATGCGTCTGATGGGACCTCATGCACATGCGAACCTCCCTTGCCGTCTTGGAGCCTCGTGCGGGCCTCCTCTGTCCATTTGGCAGTTGTTTGCCACAAGATCTTGCAATACTCGTGATATTTAGCATCACCCCATTTTACATGAAAGCCGGTCGTTGCCGGTCATCCCGTCCTGCCCGAGTTTGCTGTGTTCATCGTGTTGCTGCAAGTCCCTAACTCTTGCAACACCACACTGCTCAGCTAGTACTACTCTGGCTGCCGCGTGTTGCAAGACCATTTCTGACCGCTACTACCTCAAAACTTGCAAATCCGTCCCGGTGAGTTGAACTGCTGTGTCCATCGTGTTGCAAATCTTGCAACACTGCTGCATCGTCTCGCTTCTGACTTCCAGCTGCCGCATGCTGCAAGACCATCTTTGAGTGCGGCCTCCTCGAAACTTGCAAGGCTATCCCGGCGGGTCCCCCGTGTCTGTTGTGTTGCAAACCTCTATCGACGGAATGCTTCGCCTCAGCACTTGGTTGAAATGATGTGCAAATGTGAAGTGGACTTGAACAGTTACTCCTCTGAGAGCAGCATCAATGGTGCTCAGATCTACAATCCATCATCAATCGATGAACAAACAACGTTTGTCGATGTAGGTCTTTGAACATTCGAGTTTGGTGTCGCATACATATATTACCGTATTGAAATCTGTTTAGAATGAATACTCGTGTAATACCGTGTACCTGTTTTCCCCCGAGAGTACTGGTCGCTCGCCTGAGGGTGAGTCCGAGTCGCTTCTGCATGACATTGGTATTGTCCCGTTTTCTGACGCGTTTTTGTGATGACCTGTTGCGCCAGTGGGTGCTGTCTTTGTGTTGGCTTACGGGTGACGGTGACGGTGTCTCGCTACTCGCTGTTTCGCTGCGAGATAGAGAGAGGTGAAGGACATACGAACAGGGGGCTTGCGCGATATGGGAATGTCAGTGTCCACTTAAGAAAGCTCCTGCTCGGCACGAGTCTCGGATAGGTTGTTGCCTCACCGTCGTAATCTAAGCCAAGGTACGCTGCACTACAAGCGCTTACCCATTGAACTTTGTCTATCGTCGATGACTCGTCAGAGATCATCTTGTCAAGGGATAGATATTCAAACTTTGGAGCCAGTCACATTTCAACTACAGTTTCGTTCTCCTCGCTTCCGTTCACCCTCACCACCCATACACCTCGGCGCGTCTATGCCACCTGCTCGAGCGAGCGAGCAACGTACACCGATGAACAAGACGCTGCCCCCCAATCCGAGCGTCTGTACCAAAGAATAAACCGATTGCCAACCTCAACCGTGCTTCAATATCTGAGAGGGACGTACCCCACAAAAGAGCGCAGGAGCCCACCAGAGATAACGGCCCGTCAGAAGGGCGCCACAGATCGGGGAGCCTGCAGCAAGCAAGCAAGCAAACACATGATCATTGCTCTCGTAACACTAGTGCCTCGACCTCGACTTACCCACCAAGCAACCGATGCCTTCGTCGGGCCGAACGAATCAGATGTCAGTGATGAGCAGGGCAAGTGAATGAAAGCGACATACCTGTAATCGCAAAACCCACCCCCAGTCTCACTCTGTGACACCAAGGCACACAATGGCACGTCAGAGACACAGTAAAACAACGAAAGATGAAGACGACCAACCCAAGCTCTGCAGGCTCAGACGTCAGCCCCAACATGGGTGCCATCATTGCAACATCTATAACGATCAAGAGCTGAGCATCGCTCGCGTCGGCGCACACAAGCGCAACACGCACTCATCCCCCCGAACAAGCCGTACAACACCCCGAGGACCACCACACTCGCTACTGAGCCAAGCCAGATCATGCCGATGATCAAGATGGTGCATACGATGGTCGTGACGATCGTTATGTCGATGACACCAACAAATGGGAGCACGGCGCCGACCGCGAACCGACCAACGAAACTGCCCACATTGATGACGACCAGCTGCATGATCTACCGTCAGCCAAATCGGTTCGCAATACATGAACCGACGACGTACAGAGTAGAAAGCAAAGGAGGCACTGAGTCCGTGTCTAAGAGCGTCTACCTGAAAATAAAAGAAGGGGTACGTGTATGCGACTTCGAAGAGCGTGAACCTAGGACAGGAGCGTGGCTGCATGGGCATCCTGATGCCAAGGAACAGTCGGGAAAATGCCATACCCGATGATCGTCAAAAGCGATGGAATCTCTGTAAAACACTTTTTCGTCGTCTTCCAGAAACTGACCGACGTTGTCTCCTGGCGCACGACACTATACCGAGTACGCATGAGGAAGCATGACAGGAACAATAACACAGTGATAAATGTTCCACTGATTCGCACGCCCATCTTGAATCCGATCGGACCATTCAACAACTTGTTCAACATGATGGTGTTTGCGACGCCACCTAGCGCTGAGCCAGAGGCGACGATAGACATCATGGTTGTTCGCCGACGCTTGAAGTGGTGTGAGAGGATGGTAAAACTCGGGACGTACATTAGTCCCTGGCCGATCCCAGATGCGAGGCCTTGAGCAAGCAAGACCTAGTCGAGTTCGAGCATTATTCAAACAGAGTTTATCTCCAGAGAACCGTACCTGGTAGTATTGTCCTGGCTGCACCAGGGACAGCGTGAAGATAGAGAGAGATTGGAGGACGGCACCGGCGATGTACACATGGTGGCTAGCGACAACGATAAGAATCCACCATGATGATAGGTTGGTGTCAACCTCACAAATATCCATTGTCGCACAGTGGGCCGCACAGGGGGCCCACCGCAGTCACGAGAAATGTATACAAGCTTCCAATCCATCTGCATGATATCGTGATCAAAAATGTGATAAGGGGGAGCCGATCTTACTTACGAGACGGCTGACGAGCTCTCATTTTGAAGGTACTGTTGAGCATAGAAAGCTGACCATTATTGCCAGAGATCAAGCGATTACAAGTGCTCTACTCAAAGGTGACCTCACCTTGATATACACCAAAAGAACTTGAGTACACGCTTGAGTGTAAGTAGCGGAGATGACCATCAATTATGCACCCCTCACCCTAATCCACAAAATTGGGAAAGAAAACTGTCAGAACTGGTGGGTATATGTCGACTCGAGCGACTGATATAATCTTACGCTCCGAATACCGTACACCAGGCCGCTATACCGCCTTCGGGTATATCTGGGTCTGCTGCTGTATGGGGAGAAGATAACAATCTATCGTCCGTAGAATTTTTCGGCGGCGCGGTCGTATCCTCGGAGGGGCCAGAATTGTGCAGAGAGGACATCTCTCTGGAAGGGGAGGGAGAGAACGCAAGTGAAAGTTTTGGCTCATGCTATATGTGAATCTGCCGCGGGTCCGCGTAGCAGAACCTCGCAGCTAACTGTTTGGAGGCTCGCAGCACGTTACACATCAACTTTCTTTGGTCGTGTTGAGAATCCAAGTGCCATTATGAAGTGCCGGGCCGAAAGATCTTTGGGTCGGGTGCGTCGTGCGGTTGGGTTGACGTACGAAATCCTTCAGCCTGTAAAAGAGGTTTACATACACGTACCTCTTTCTCGCTAAAATTGCATTCGACAGGTTGTGGTCTCGTACATCTCGATGTCACGGGTCACGGGGGGTGGCAAGCCATCGGTCGTACGATGCATTCCTACTAATGAAGACGGCAACGAAGGTCCCTCAAGACGAACACCATCGCCACACGGACAGCGGAAACGTGCTTGAGAATTCACGAGGATCCTCCTGAAAGGGACATTTCAGAAGCAAGCTGCGATGGGCCCACATTCCGAATTCAACGACAACGCCCGTCTGCGACCACATGATACATAGTCGTCAAATCACAGTCCCGCCAACATACGTCGGCGGTGTAGGCAGCTTTCAGACGTTGAAGAAACGCACCATTGCAAGGACTGGTGGACAAGAACCAAAGAACCATGTCACAGCCACCCGAGGTGACCGCCCCTTGAAACTATCTGACATCATCACGTTGTCATGTCCTTGTGGTGGGCTCGCTTTCTCTTCACGTGCCAGACAGTGGGGAGTGATAAAGTTCTGTCCGACGAGGCGATTTATATTGCTGCAGCAATGCTGTTTGCGGGGTATGGAGGAGTCGTGGGTACAATATGGTCGACCAGCGATAGGCTTGCGCCTCGTGTGGCAAAGTATGTAACAGATTCGAAACGGGGCGACGCCGGACTATCGGGAGGCTGCATGGTGCTGTTGGACATCTTCGAGATAGTAGAGTGTCGCCCGTCGAGTGGCTTCCATCTATACTCGTGTAAGACAAGTATTCCGAACAGATGAAAGTCACCTACATTTGTCAGCTGGTCAGACAGAACGCTTGCAAACGTTAGCTTCACATACATAGTCAAGAAACAGCGGCTTTGTCGCTCTTGGCGGATGCTGCCGTGGCACGCGCCTGCCTTTTGCGCTCTCGTTCGAAAGCCGCAATTGCACCGCGCCATTGGGTATCCTGTGGGACATCCATTTCTGAGGTCGGTCTTTCTGGAGGCTTTAACGGACCAACCCGGGCAAGGGCCAGATGATATAACTTAGCTTTGCATCCACCGACCCTAGGGGCATCTATGCCGTCTTCCAAAGTTGCCGAGATGGCGTGGATGGGGGATGATATATATGATAGATAATGTGACGCATCGAGCCAAACGCGCCGCTGTCCAAGGTACGGAAGGGCTCGTCGCTCTCGACCCATATATGGCCCTCTGGGGCGAGCGCCCCGGTGTCGGGATACGGCAGGAGCGTTTGGATGACATCGCCTGCGACGGCGACGACCCGCTTGACGATCATTTTCCGATTGTCGACGGGGTCCCTGAAAGGAGGTCGGTAAAAACGCATATACGTCCATGGGACGCGTACCTGAGCGATACGATGTCACCCTTTGCGATGGGCCTCCCCGAGTGAACGCTGAAGCAGTCAAAGACGACGACGCCACCCCACCGGACATGCCTGGATTGGATCGAGTGTCGGTTGGCTGACCGGAATGAGGAAATGCAGGGGGTCAATCGGGTAGGGATTGGAACGAGTGGAATGCACCACAAACCTGCTTCTCCCTCGGACGGTCTTTGGTGGGTAAATGCTATACCGAGGGATAGTCAGTAGAGTACGGATCCAGGTCCGTTTGAGTAGGAAGGGATCGTTATGGGTACGAAGTTGGGTTGCATAGTACGAGTGGGTTGTTGATGATATGCATATGGCCATGGCGTCTCAGGATGATCATGTTGAAACGGTTCTCCTCGGGCTGACTCGCTCGGCTTCATCCACACCACTTCCTTTTTCGAATTATTGCTTACAGTCGGCCACGTCGAGTCTGTAGTATCTAACAGTCCTGAGCCAATTTGGGGCACATTGCGGGTTTGGTGGGTACTGGATTAGTGAAAAGTTGACTGGCCACGCCGTTGTGACGACGATTCTCTGACGCGACGAAGCGCGTGTACGGCGATCGAACCGCAGTACTTCCTTTATTCCAGTACCTTATAATCGCCACGTTCCTTGGAAAGTCCGCGCCTCACCTGATCCCTCACGCCTCTCACCATGTACGAGGAAAGTGCACCACCCTCCCCGAACCAAGCCCTGGTGGCGCTTGCACCCCCGGAACCCGAATGGCAGCCCATCCTCCACGCATCAAATCAAGTCGTCTTGTACAACCCGACGTCGCATGCCCTGTCGATTCACAAGTCCCCCAACGTGCACGTACCTGACCGGCCGAATTCGCCCTGTCCGTTCTGCCACCGACCGCTTCCACCTGGATTCGGGCACGATGGGCACGACGACGAGGACTTGCGTCGCGAAGGCGGTTCGCATAGCCGGGCATCCAATTATTTCCAGTTGCTGGCGATTGCGAACGAGAGTTCTCGGCCGTCGAGTCCGCCTCCGCTTGGAAATGGGAACAGAGCATCTACCTTTCCGCGCGAGGCGATGGCCGAGGGATACTTCAAGGCGTTCTTCCAGGAAGAATATCGGCTGGGAATGGGTGCCAATGGAAGCGTTTTTCTATGTCAGGTTTGCATGGTATCTCCTGGTCTCTGCCCGAGCGCGGCTGAATCATTATGTTCGTAGCATGTATTGGACGGGAATCCACTGGGTGTGCATACAAAAACTATCGTATCCAAGGGGATCCCACCGACTCCTTTACTCATCTAGGACATTTTGCCGTGAAGAAGATCGCCGTTGGAGAGTCGCACTCATATCTTCTTGGTATCCTGCACGAGGTTCGTAAGATGGGTGCCCCAATAAAACGTATTGAACTCATGGATTATAGATTCGATTATTGGAAACCCTTCGTCATCGAAACATCATCACTTATCATCACGCCTGGCTGGAAGCATGTCAATTCTCTGCGTTTGGCCCAAAAGTACCTACCCTACAGTTAAGTCGACCGCAATGGGTATCTCTAACGGTGATCTGACAAATTTTCACAGCGTGTTGATGCAATGGGCGGAAGGGGGAAGGTATGTTGACCTTTGAATCTGGCCTATCACCATGCTTAGAAGTCGGGGTTGATAGTCTGGATGATCTGATAGATGTCCGGTTGGGGCGGCCCACTAGGCTACCTCACATGCGATCATCTACATCCGCGGTCGAATCTCTCGCTGAAGTCCAGTCACCCTCGGCGCGTATTCGAGCCTTTCGTGCAATGAAGCGTGCTCCGCCGGAGGAGCGCGAGCGCCTTCGTCGAGAGATGGAAGAAACGTTGGGTGGTCGTGTACCTGGACGCTCGAGCTTGAAAGCTGTTCACTTGTTCAGTGCGGAAGAAGTTAAGAGCCTGTTCTCTGATGTAGTCGAAGGTCTCGCGTTTTTGGTTCGTGCGAGTCACGAGCACGGCTGTTGGGAAGATGACATGTTGTCCCATAGCACGACAGATCGATATTGCACCTTGACCTGAAACCAGGGAACGTGCTACTGACCTGGGATGAAGGCCAGCTCATGCAAGTATCCCCGCAATCCTGCTTCTTTCTGTAAAGATACCAACACTTTATCTAGACCCCGTGCAATGCTGTCAGATTTTGGTACGTCTCGTGACATGATCCACTCTTCTGGTTCGCGTTCCGGAAACACTGGAACGTAAGTGGTTCATCCTATCGTGTCAAAGAAGTTCTTTTTCACATCCGCTACATTAGGCTGGAGTATGCTTCACCGGAGTCTCTACCTTCCCCTCAAACAGGCCTCCTTCAAGAGGTTGATTCAAAGTCTGACATGTGGTCGTTGGGAATGATCCTATACAAGATGCTTTTCTTCCGATTACCGTATCGCTATGCCACGGAAGGTGAGGCAGGTGCCAGGGACGAAGTAGATAAGATGAAGGGGTTGGAACAGGAAATTTTGAGTTATTCAGGGTGAGGAATGTGGTTTCTCGTCGCGAGCATGATTGACGATAGTCTTAGTTTTCGGACCACACCCTCCCTGGTGGCAGTGTTTGAGAGTCGACATCTACCGCGGGCATTCCTTATCTTATTGGAAGGCCTTTTGAGCGTCAATCCTTCGGTACGCCCAACAAGCGAGCGGATCGTGAGTGCGATGCGAGAAGGCAGGGTATGTATATAAAAACTCGGACCTTTGATTGCGTGACCTGAGCTCGGTTAACATTTCAGTTCAATCCTGTGACATTAACCCCCAGAACGTCATCGGGATCGCTGATTCCTGTCAAACGATCGAGGGACGAAGGTCGTCGGGAACTCAGCCCGAGTAATCCACGTGCGTTGCCACCCGTCCCTATCCCTGAACCACATCACCGCGAAACAGTTGAGTGGGATGACGGTCATAGGTCGGTTCGGTCGAATGAGAGGGATGAAAAGGGACCACTCCTTCGTATTGCTGCACTACCGTTGCCCGAGGACGACAATGGACGACCCTTTGAACGATATTTTGCGGATATCGGACATGTATTAGGAATACATGCCACGCAGGAGGCATTGATAAGGAGCGCAAAAGCATGCACTCTGGCGGCCAAGGTAGTGTCTCACCGATTTTGACATGCTTGACTTGACCGTATGTATATCTATGCACACAGGCAGTGTCTGTTGCGTCCTGTTGGGATCACGTGCGGGACCGACCTATTGTATTGGCAGCGTTGACGATGGCAGCAATGATGGACACGATTTCGGAGCAGCTGCAGGTTTCATTAGTGCTGGGCGTCTTTCATGTGGTGACGATGTGGGTCGTTGGTCGTGGGGATGGTCGATAATTGTATGCTATGAACCGGGAATCATAATCACATGCATGTAGACAGAGGTTATGTGCACTCCGGGTGCAGTTGTGTCGGTGTGAGCGATGGTCGTCTTCTCCAAGATCCTCCGCCAGCCCAACAGCGACCACCTCAGACGACTCTTTTCTTCCCAACAGCCCCTCCTCCTCCTCTTCGCCTCCATCCTCGTCTTCCGCTCCGCCTTTCTTCCCTCCTCCCAGTCTTCCCACCGTCCCAATGTCACCCCCACCAGCGCTATCACATTTCCCGTCCATTCTCAAGCGGATCTTGTCTCTGATGCTCGCTTCTTCCCTCTCCATCCACAACTTCAGAATGGAAAGTCGAAGCTCTCCCTCTCTTCTTGGCGGCAGCTCAGGTCACTCTTGCGGATCGTCATACCCTCCATTCGCTCGCGCGAGGCACTCTTGCTCCTCGCTCACTCCTGCTTTCTCGTCCTTCGCACCGTCCTCAGCGTGGCCGTAGCCAAACTCGACGGTCGGATTGTCAGAGACCTCGTCAGTGCAGATGGGTATGGCTTCCTCAGGGGTTTGGCGCTCTGGTTTGCTCTGGCTGTGCCGAGCATCTACACCAACTCCATGGTTCGTAGACGATCCGACCCTACAATAACGCGTGCTGACATATCCACCAGATCCGTTACCTTCAGTCGAAACTCTCACTCCGCTTTAGGGATCGTCTCACTCGGTATATCCACGATCTCTACCTCTCGTCCGCGCCTTACCTTCGCTATTACCGCATCCCACTTCAGGGCGTCGATCAGTATATCACAGCCGATGTCGAGTCGTGGTCGGAAAGCGTCGCTGGCATATAGTACGTGTCCCATCCCCGCTGGACTGTTGTGCGCGCTCTGACTCATATGCATACAGTGGGAATTTAATGAAGCCCTCTCTTGATCTGTTGCTCTTTACTTCACAGCTTTCGCGGTCTCTCGGGTTTAGGGGCACTCTTCTGCTGTTTGGAAACTACTACGTTACGATGAAGGTATGTTGAGATCCTTCGTGTGCAACTGCCTCGTCAACGTTTTGTCAAGATTCTCCGAGCGGTCACACCCGCCTTCGGTCGTCTTGCTGCTATCGAGGCTCGTTTAGAGGGCGAATACCGGGCCGGCGTTGGACGGGTGGGGAGAGAGAGCGAAGAAGTTGCGTAAGTACCCATTCCTGACGCATATATCCACGTCCGACGTTCTGGAATCTTAACAAATACAGCTTCTACAACGGAGGTCCTCTCGAGCGCGACATTCTCACTCGCGCTTACCTACGTCTTATCAAACACGTCAATTCTATATACAAGATCCGGATTGCATACGAATGGACAGAAGATTTCGTGATCAAGTATCTGTGGAGTGCTGCTGGATATGGACTTATTGCCGTACCGTTACTGATTACGCGCAAACGTGGCGAAGGCAAGGATCAAGCTGCTAACGATGGGGTTATCGCGGATCGTACAGAGAGTACGTCGCCTCAATGGTGATTTAATGTGGATTCCTGCTAACCCATTTGGTTTCAGCGTATATATCCAACCGTAGACTTCTACTTTCACTCGCAGATGGAGGCGGGCGACTTATGTATGCGTATAAAGATCTAGTCGAGGTCGCTGGATTAACAGGGAGGTACGTCAAAACGATCATCCCATGATAACCATGTTCTGAAATCACTCTATAGATTATATACTCTTCTATCGACTCTACATAGTCTTACGGCCCTCCCACCAAGTCTTCCGGGTGACAGTAACACGTTTGAGCTACGGAATGTTGATGTCTGCATCCCTTCTCTCACGCTTCCCTCATCCACTACGAACAACTCATCCAAGGAAAATGGTGCCGCCTCTGCCTTCGACGAGGATACGGAGCCCCTGGGTTGTCTCTCTGGATCTGGAACGACCCTCGTCCGGGCGCTGAGTCTTGCTCTTCACCCTGGGATGCACCTCATGATCACAGGTTCCAACGGTGTAGGCAAGACCGCCGTCGCACGCGTCTTGGCGGGTCTTTGGGCACCGAGCGGTGCCGGTGCGCGCGTCTCCCGCCCCACCTCTGACGCGGACACTACGACCGGACGTCCAAGGCCGGGTGTATTCGTCGTTCCGCAGCGCGCGTACATGGTGACGGGCTCGTTGCTGGAGCAAGTAATTTACCCGCAGAAATTAGGCGAATTTTACGCCCTTTGTGGGGGGGACGCGAAGGGGGGTTTGAAGGAGTTGCAGGGGATCTTGGAAGCGGCTCATCTGGGGTATCTCGTCGAGAGAGAGGACGGGTGGGGGACGGTCAAGGAGTGGAGGGACGTGTTGAGTGGGGGGGAGAAGCAGCGGGTGCGTTGTCTGGTCATCACATGGGTTGATTTTTCTGACCGTGACTTTGTCCCTTGCTAGATGGCGCTTTCGCGCGTATTTTATCATCGACCCAAGTTTGCCATCTTGGACGGTACGTATCTTTGAGAACGTTCTTTTACCGCTCTCATCACGCCCGGGACAGAGTGTACCAGTGCTGTATCGAGCGACGTCGAAGGCAAAATGTACGAGCACGCCAAATCGCTCGGCATCTCGCTGATCACGATCTCTCTGAGGTACGTCGGGCTTCTCTTCTATCGTTGGTCTCATCGTTCCTGAGCGCACGACCCGCCGACGTTTATAGACCCTCTCTGACAAAGTACCATACACACTTACTCACCCTGATCGGGGATGGCACGGGACGATGGACGTTCACACCTATCGCCACCTCTCCCCGAGAGCCCGCTGCAGACGCCGAGACCGACACCGCTACTCCGTCACAACCAGACAGATCCACGTCTCCTCGGACCCCGAGTGGTGGACCTGCGGCTGGTGATCTCATCCGCGTGTTGGAAGAGATCCGAATGTTGGAGGGACGATTGGAGGAAGCCAAGGTGTGGGAGGCGAGGGTGGCGGAGTTGGAAGAGGCGCTGCAGGTACGGAAGGAGGCGGAGGAGATCAACGATCGAAGGTAGTGATTGGAATACCGCTGTCACTGGGCGGTTTTCTTTCGCGGGGAGATGGGACTTGGACTGGTGATTGACGCTGGTTAATGAATACAATGGCGTGCTAGTTGATGCGCATGCACAGGCTACCCTGCCCAATCGTAGACTCCTCTTCAAAAGTGTGAACGGAGAGCAGGCGCTGAATCACAGCATAGACAGCTTCATCGACCAGATAAGTTTACAAGTACAGAATTCATTTGTATTGTAATAGCAGAGATTTCGGAACGACAACTTGAGAATTATCCGTGCACGGCTCTCGTATGTCCTGCACTCGCAGCTCCCACGACGCTATATGGGGCGTTATCGTAGCACTACAAACACCACGCCTCGATGCCACACTATTCCACACGGATACTAGTGCGCAATGCTCATCAAGCTTCCAATAAATGTCAAAATCTGTTCGCGGAAAAGGGCGGAGAGGAATCAGATCCCAAGGCGCGAAATAGGCGCATGTGACAAAAAGCTGAAAACATACCAAACGTGGCCGAACGTCCACAATGTCTTCGGGCACGAGGAAAATCAACGCATTCATCTTTCTCGCGATCGAAATCGCCAGTTTCGCTGGTGTCAAAGGGCGTATCAGCCAAAGTGCCCGATGTCGGCGCGGGGAACAAGAACCAAAACGCCAACTTACCATTCTGTCGCCGATCTTCATAGTTCCCACTCTCGTGCACGTTGATGACGAGGGCAGGATCGACGATCCCCGGTCGAAGGGCCTCGAGGAGATCCAGGATGAAGATACCGGTCGTGATAGAGGGGTCTTTGAACGACCGGATCGTTCGCGCGCCTGGTTTTCCCTTTTGGACGGTCATGTTGGCCCATTTGAGAATCTCTTGGTCGGTGATGGGGCGACCGGACCCGGAGAGAGCCGTGAGCGTCTTTGTGATGTTCAACCTATAAAACAAACCAAAATATCAAAAACCGATGCCGAAACAAAAAAGAGAAAGAGTAGGGGGAAAGGGAGGGATCGACGAACCGCATGAGCTGCCAAACGAGACCGAGGACGAGCGTCCTGGCCCCATCGACGATATCAGCTCCTTGAATCCCCACCAAATGCATCCCGTTCTGTTTCCCAAGTTCCACCGCGTAGTTCGTATTCTCGACCTGCTTGAACCGGGACAGCGTACTCTGATTCGGCGTGATGCCAATGTCCTCTTGTTCCTCGCCGTCCAACGACGGCCGAGATGTCTGCGCGTCCCCCTTGGGTTTCGAGACCCGTCGCCAGACGACCGAGCCGGGAAGGATCTTGTCGAACGCTTGCAGGATGATCAACCCGTCTTTGATGTTCTCGAACAGGTTGAATACGCCTGGTTCGACGCCGAGCGAGTTCAGCCAGAGCGTAAAGACACGGGCTTCACGTTCGCCTTCGGCGTCGAAATCTTCGACCGCGCCATAGTCTTTGGCTTCTTGTTCGTCGAGCGGGGCGAGACCGGGCCAGGTGTTAAAGAGGTTGGCGACAAACGCGAGGTTGAGGCGGGGGTTTCCGGCGACGAGAGAGGAGGGGGTCAAGTATTTACGACAGCCGATGGCGGCGGCATTTTGGAGGACTTGTTCGGCACGTTGGCGGAGATCTCTTGTTTGGAGAGGAGCGCGGGAGCATTCGTCTGGCTTGAGTTGGTTGAGAAGGATGGTGTAGTTTTCCCCATCGGATACGTCGCGGCTAAAGTTGTTTACCCTAAAGTGACCATTGTCAGGGTCGAGTATTAAGGGTCGCTGCAAGAGTGACGTTACCTTCTCTTCCAGCCTGCCGCCTTCAAGTGGTAGTTGAACCATCGTAGCAGAATTTGGTCAGGAGTCAAACGAAGGAGGTCGTCGACCGTCTCTCCTTCCTCACAGAGCCGATACAATTCAGGATGAAGTTTGATATCGACCTGGGCAAGGAGACCTCTACGAATGATCTGCCAGATGAGTCCAAGGATGAGATGTTCTCTGCCCTCGGAGATATCTGATGATCCGATGTTGACGACGGAGCAGCCGATACCCTTGGCGGAGGTGATGACGATGTTGTTGTTCTCTGTGATTTGGAAAGCATTCAAGGGCTTGCGAGCGGTAGGGGTGTTGAGAACACGGGTGTCGATCGTGTCTGGGACGGAATCATTGATGAGTTTACAGAGGATCAAGCCGTCACGGCACTCGTCAAAGAGTTGCATCGTGTCTGTGGGAATAGGGAAACGAGTGGCAACATCAGGATCATTCTCGATGACCTGTCGTTTGTGTGAGGAGGCAGATAAGAGCGATAGAAAGAGACGGGTGCGTACGCCGTTGATGTGGTTCGTAAACTCCTTTCGTTCGTCCTCGTTGATGGTGTGGCTCACGTTGGCATTTGAGCCTTTGACAGTGACTTTTCCAGCCCTGGTAGGTAAGACGGAGGCTTTGGTCTGTGTTCTTAGCTTGGCGTTGAGCTAGGAGGGAGAGGATGGGAAGTGGTGGATACGATATGACATCATGAGCGCGCACACACCTCGACCCAGTCTTCGAGCTCGACTTTACCACTGGCATCGACAGATACACCTTTGAGGGTCTCACGGGCCTGATCGTAGGACTCGCCACTGCTCTGCAGGGCTTGCAAAACAGCGCTTTTGTCTACGCGCCCGGGCGTGTCGGTCGAGATCGCACTGGCACCGATGTATTATCGTGAGCAACTAGCGGTCGATCTGAGATGGGAGACCCACTTGAAGCGATTAATGAGGTCAAACATCTCATCTCTGGTGACCTCTGGATGCTTTTTCTGTAGTCGGAGTGCTTCCATGGGGGACGTTGAAGGTGGCGTGGACGAAACAAGTCTGGGTGATGCCGATGGACGGGCTAGCGTTGTTTTGGACTGCCACCTCTGTGGCGGGATGCGGGCTGTCACTGGCATCACTGTCAAAATGTCGATACAATCGTTTGGATGGCATCTCTTGGCCCTCGACGAGTCTGTACTTATATGCTATGGATCACCGCACGACACAGCAACCAAGGTGCACAGTCTACCAGCTGGTCAGCAGTCTCGCCGACTGCGGATATCCCGTATCCGTCCGTCCTCGTGCTGGTATCTGTCAGGTAATGGGTGCCCGCTGCGTCAGTCTCATCATCAACATCAGGGGCAAACCCAAACATGGCACTACACTATCTGGCATACGACCTTTGAAAGTGACAAGTTCAGTGGTATACTCGAGATGTCCAACACTACAGCAACTCAGCTAGTCCTCTGTGCCACGCATCGATCATCGATGATTGTTGCTATCATTCCCGTCCAACGCACACGCACATCAAACTAAATGCCGAGTTAAAAATTGAGTCCGTCCAAGGAAGAAGGAAGATGTCACTGCCAAATTGGATGGTCCTGCAGCACAATATTGATAGCGCATTCCAACCTGATTTTCCTCTTCACCACCCCGTGGGCCACTCCACCATCTCCTACCCTTGTCTGCACACCCGTATAGCACTAAACGCGCTGCGCGCGGCTGTGAGTAGATTCTGATTCATCCCTCTAGAGTACTGAATTAGCACCAAAGTCTGGTTGCCGTTCTATATTAATTTCGTACCGCCCTCATCAGTCGTTTCAACTGGTCTCGCAAGAGAAAGGATATAACGTGGACACGCTCGCTGCTATGTATAACCTACTCCAACGACCTGCATTAATCCCGGACTCTCCCCTCCCGTATGGGGACGTCCTGGTGAACACAAATAGAGAACCACAACCAGGTGAGGAAGCATGTGTGCGACGCATAGAAGATGGCCGCTCACCGTCCCAGTAGTTGTGCAGCCACCCACCATAGAGATGGCGCCACGAAGCCTCCGCAAATCCTCTAGCTGGATGTCCGTCCCACTCTCGCGATCATCTCCCGCCAACCCAGTACCCTCTGAGGTGGAGTCACTCCGCCGAGCTACCACGCCCAACGTCCGACGCTCCCTGCGATCATTATCGATATCCTCCTCTCCCCAACCAAGGCAAACGCCGAAGTCGAGTTCGAAGGGCAGACGCCAGACTCAGAAAATGGATCCAATCGACAACGTGTCAATCAATGCGAAGGCGTCCGTGGTACCTAATGCAGGTTCAGCAGGATATGCAAAGCCCAACACAGCTTGGTCCACCAATGACTCGTATCTTCCCCGTGCCAACCCCCCTCCACCACTAAAACGCACCAAACACCAACAGAATCGTTCCGAGAACAACACACCTCCGGATCCAACGACAGCCAGCCAATCATCAGAATCGCACTCGACAGCATCTCATTCGGTGCGATCGAGTTTGGACATGGCGATTCTCGATATATCGAGTGGGCAGGGGGGTGGGATCGTTGTCCAACACACGTTAACACGGTCAAGCACTCGGGTGACCACTACCTCGGAAGCATCCAGTGGCACTGATATCTCCTTTGTACCACCCAAGTTCGGAGCCGGCTGTAAGTGGAAGCCTCCAAGCAGTTGGGCTGGACCTGGACCATCTAGAGCTGTATCAGCGGACGAGGGCGAGGGATCAAAACCAATTGCAGGGTACACCACCAAACAAAGTGCTGAGAAGAGCTCACAGGACAGTGGCAGCAGCATGCAAGTTCCCACCGGCCTTAACCGTGCTCGGTCACTCAAGAAACTGTGGCCCATTCACTTAGTTAACATCGGAGAGCCAGAGGAACAAGTTTTCGACACTCGGAAAGGGACGTCAGGCGTCACGGTGATGATACAAGTGAACGAGAACCAGGAATGGCACGAGAAACCTGTGGCTGACGTTATCCCAATGCTAAGGGAACTCAAAGCCAAGTAGGAAGTAGCTTGGTGTGATCGGATTGTTGGATGTAGCGCCGCCAAACGACGGGTGTATTCTGTACGCAAGGGAAGGTATAGGCGAGTATGGTGTCACCTGCTTAAAATCCGCCGCGCAGGGCGAGGACGAGGTGGAGAACTGATCCAGCTGCAATATTGAACTCTTTGGCAGTCTTCTCGTCAGGCCTAGACATATGTTATGAAAGAAACAATGTTAGATTTAGAAAGGGCCTCACATCTGTCTTCCACCAAAGATCAACCTTTGTTGTTGCGGTGGCACACCCGACTGTTCTTCAACCTTCTCCTTGATCCGAGTGATCTGCAGGGAATAGGAAGTCAACGGACGTCCAACCAAAGCATCCTATGGCTCACCTTGTCCTCCGGATCGATGTCCAGTTCAATCTGGACACCACTTGATGAGACAGGGTGCGGTAGAGTCGCTACAGGACTTACCTCCTTGCCAGTCAGCGTCTTGGGAAGTAAAGGATCAGCATCCGAATAAACATTGTCCTATAGAGAGTAGGTGCACCTTGACTTTGATCAACATCTTTCAAGTGAGGGCCCAACGCTACCACCGTGACCGTTGTACGCGTTCAGAGTCTAGGGTTGCTGACTAATTACCACGGCCACGGCCAACGATTCCTGCAGGCGTGCATACGAAAGGCAAGCACAAAAATAAATATAGCAATAGAAGAGATTTATACACTAAACGGTTGATTGTTATTCGAGCAGGAGAAGGTGAGTGTATCAACTATTTTCCTGACTCTTGACAAAACTGTGTATAATTGTCCATGTGCACAGGGATCGGTACGATAGTCGAGTGCAGTGCGAGAGAGCGCGAGTCCCTCGCATCCATCGGACGTCATCGCATAGGCAGGGAGAAGCGGAAAATATTTTTGGGAGACAGGAACGGGCTACAACGCGAGCAGGTCCACAACAAATCCCGTCTTCCAGAGGGGCACCTTCACCTTCACCTTCAAACATGAATAATCGACTTCAAGATCGCCAGATGAAAGTGAAAGATAAGTATCATGTTTCCGGTAATTCTTACCGACACTGTACTGAGAGCTTCTGTGTACAGTGGGTTATGCAGCTCTGCTGCTTATTTTATTAGGAGGCGACCCGGTGTCATTGTAGCGACTGGGACGCTTTGTTCCAATTTCCCATGTTTCTGCCAAGGAGATAGTTCCATGTGATTATTCCAATATGTCAGGTGACAACGCCAAGTATCCGAGTGGCGATGGGAGCAAAAAAGGCTGGCACCGCTGACAGCCTTGCGTGGACATTGCTCGCTGTCGTAATCAGTTATCTCACTCAGACCTCGCGTGGGGTGAGTGCCTGAGTGAGGTGAAAAAGTCCGGCACAGCAATCCTCGGGCGACGCAGCAGGGACAACTGGCCAGAGGGCAGTACACAGAGGCGCAGCCAGAAGAAAAGTCACGACGAGAACAATGGCAGCGGCGGATTCAGATTGTATTGGAGTACAAGGGGAGTGGGGGCGTGGGTAAACGGATACGGTTCAACAGGGCATCGATTCGGACGGAGGACGGCGATCACGGTCGGACGGGTATGAGCGTCTCGGAGAAGGTTTTATTTCGGTTGACTGTAGGGTAATATAATTGAACTGAACTTGGGAGCCGCGGCATTTACATAAAATGTGGGGAGTCAAAGACCTTGGTCAGGTTGCTGCTTGCTGTAGACTGTGGGGGGTCCACAGTCGAGCTAACATTGGGGAGATTCTAGGCCAGAGCAGGAAGTGGTGGGACGACGGGCTTATTGGGTCGTTTGGGAAGTTGGCATTGAAAGTGGGGTCCGAAGCCCCCGCCGTTCCGGGGTCTGAAACAGACCATACTTGGGTCTCGGGGCTCGAGTGCTGGCGCTGGGCCGGGGCCCGAGTCAGAAGCGGGCCGATGGCATTGTGGTGATGAGAATCAAGAGCTCCACAATAGGGCCAGGTTCAAGAGAAAAAATGCCTGTGCTGTAAAGGACAGTTCCGTTGAGTGCTTACGGTACTGACTGTTTGTTTGTACAAGGTGATGTAGAAGCAGTGCAGTGTCTCTTGGTGGGAGGAAGTATTTTACATAAGCAATTCCCATGGCGTGTCTGAGGTGATCATTCTATCAATCAACCAGGTCACCTTCGCCACCCAGCTATGCATTGATCGACCTTCTTCCACGAAACCTTGAATTGACAGCGAAAAAAAAAAAAGGTATCGCTCTCTGACGTTGAGTTACTAAAACGCATGGCACCTACACCCAGATGTATTGTTGCGGTGGTGCATGCTGCGTACACCCGTTACGGATTTCCTCGGACCACACCGTTCAATTGACGGACGCGGTTGAATAGGGAAGTCCCCGCTTTATCTACCGTACCGAGTCTATGCGACCGTATATGAACAAATTCGAACGTGATTTTTGGGGTCAGCAAATGTCAGCACTAAAACAGACCTTGTCTGGAAATGGTATGCCTTGTTTTTCTACAGCAGCTGATCAAACATGAACCCCCTTCCACTCGCTCCTTGGTCAATCCGCATTGATTTTACTCACTGTAGTCCATGTCATGGGCTGCGCGCGTGTACGCTGCGAGAGCTATGCTGGCTGTCTGCTCGGTCCCATTCGGATATAACGACTCTCTCCCCACACGTTAGCGCCGGCCCCCCTAGATTGCTGTGCCGCCAAAGCGGTGTGCATGCTAGGACCACTGAACGGCATCCTGCGCCTCCTCCGCTCGTTCAATGCCCCGATGAGCAAACTATCATATCAGAGTCCGAACATGCCATCGATCCCCCGCGTTGGCGATGGAGAACCACAGCCTTGTATACAGGTGCCTGCGCCATCGTAGTTTCTACACCAGTGTGTCGTCGCGCGAATGAGACTCCGCGCAACGTCATATTGAGTGTGTTAACGTGATGCACTGGAAAGCCTATCATACTAAATTCGACCACATTCGATCTATGCATTCCATCATTCCTTTCTCATTCGTCAAAGCACCCCCGGGTGCCCGATTATTTAAAGCACTCGTCGTGTTTGCTACCACATGTCCCCCCTTGTCTAACATCCGCCACCCACCATGTCCTCGCATCAAGAGTAGGTGCTCGTTTTCCATTGGGTAGCAGAGCGTTGACATCCTTGCCCAGGTCGTATTATTATTCCGACACCAGTCCAACTCATTATTTTGAGAACGCAGAACCCTCTGTCGCAGGACAGTTTCGTTATCTGCGACATTCCTGGCCATCGGCCGCCACAACCGGCGATCAGAGCGGTTACTCTCAACCTCACCAATTCATGGACCCAGTCGGAAACCTATTGGAAATTCATGATGCGGAGGTATGTTCGTGCCACAACTTCACAACGCCGCAATTTACCCTGCCCCCTCTCCGACCCACAGGATATGAATTACTCCAACCTCCCTCTCCCCAACTACTCTCTACCGAGCACCTCGTTGCAAGACCCCGGTATCGGGACTGACGCCACGTATACTAATGTAGGCTCACTTTTCCCTTTGGTGTTACACTCCTTCTTATTTCTCCTTGATGCTTAGGACAACATTCCTTTTCGTCCCTTTTCCCACTTATCTATCTCTCATTGCCTTGAAACTGATTATAGACGTTCTCAAAATCATCATGATTACGCCCCTTACGAACCAGTTCACGACTACCCCGACCAACCTTTTGTACACAATGCACACCAGATGAGCGGTGGCTTCGCAAGCTCTTTCAGTGTGCATTCTGCACAGAACATCCATACCGCTCAAACATCCCAAGTCCCTCCAGCACCTGTATATCCGTACCCGTCATCAACACAGCTCCCCTCTCCTGGCCGTGGCGAACCTGTGCACCAGACCGGCACCAGATCTGCACGGCCCACCGATAACTTGATGCTGGGTGTGATTGACACAGGGAGAAGGGAGTTGCCTAATGCGGGCACCAGTCAGCACAGCCACCCATCTGGTGTGGCGACTTCTCCCGAACAGGCTTCTGCCCGCCCACTTCCGGGTTTACCCGAGGGAAGGCGGTTATTCCCGTTGTCCACCTCCGACGTGCGTCCTGTGAGTGCTGTAGTATCCTGATTCATGCGCCGAAATACAGCTAACACAGAAGCAGACAGCACGGAGAGTGGTGCCCCGCCATGACCGAACACGGAGTGCACACTCCGCACCGTCGAGTTCGCACGGGCGTAGCCACAGTACCCCAGCCATTCATGGACGGGGCCCTTTGATCCCTCAAGAACGCTATACAACCAGTAGCGTCTCGTCGTATAACACAGCTGACCAGCATCCTCCTATCACCTTTCATTTGGACAACCCGAATCAGACTGGGATCTCGGTTGTTGATGTTCTGAATAATGCGGACAGTTTTACTCGTATCCGAGATCCCACACAGGCTTTTAGCCATATGGGGAAGAAGACATTTACGTTGCGTATTCAGGTGAGCTCGCTTGATTTGGGCGATGAATTTTTGTGTGGCTGAATGTCGAACCGCTGGGACCCCAGTGGCCGGGGTACAGACCGTGGTCCAAGACAATTGCTGCCATGGATTGGACAAACTCACGTGCTCCTATCACACGTGTGAAACTCGCAAAGGCGGTTTCAATAGCAGTGCGGGATCTGATCGAGGTCGGTCGATTGGTTCTGGTAGCTGTATGTATCCTAATGTCTTTCTCGCTAGAAATACCGCAACGAGCCGTACGACCCAGATTATGCGGAGTGGAATGTCAGACCAAATGGCATTCAGCTCGACCAGATCTGTCTCGTTTCGGTGCACCACGTGTCGAGGGGTAGCTGGCAACCCAAGCTATGTTTGCTTAGCCCCCGCCATTGATACTGCCTGCCCCGCCCTTCCCCCTTCCCGGTTTCCTACAGCGCACATTTATCTGACTGCTCATTTTCTTCTGCTTTCACAATCCCGTTTCGTTCATCTCGGCATGTACATATCACTATTTTTTCTCAGAATCATTGGAGATTTTTCTTCAGTTAGAGGTACGCATCCTCGGTCGTCTACCCACGCTGATCTCATCCGATAGTCCTCTGTAGCCACATTCGATTCATTATTTCGCATCACATACTTTAGAGGTGCATTTGTACATCATGGCATAGCATGGACATCGATTAACGCGTTACAGTTCAGCATGTTTTACTTTCTCAATTCAGTTTCACTCACAGTTCTTACATCTCATGGATTATCTATTGGGATTCTCGTCATGATGTTGTGGTTTACTCTGGAGTTGGCCACTTTTCTTATTGTATATAAAGTACTCAAGTTATGTTCAATGTGCGTACGGAATGATATGTATATGGGCAAACTTCTGCGCACGTCGACAGTACATCCCCGTGTTCAGATGGACAAATGGTCCAATCGCGCTCGCGGAGTTGAAACACCCGGGCTCGCTGGTTCGGCTAGACCAACGCGGTGTTGACTACTTTGTGCACCATAAATCGGCTAGGTAGGATTTTCCCTGAGATGTGTCCACTTCGTCCAGTTAGCTCCGATCACCGCTCAACTGCTTGTCTTTAAGCTTTCTACTGGGCTGATTCGAGCTAACGACAATCACATAGCTCCCAGGACAGCCCTCTTGTCTCTCGTGTGTCGATGACGCAGTCAATGGGAACCCCACTACCCGAGGTCCACGCGACAACGCGCTACCCATCGCTCACATTTACCCTCCCACCTTGCGCTCCGAAATTCGGTCCAAGGGTAGGTCGAGTCATGCTCACCCGCGATGGCGCTGACGACGCGTCGACGAGTGGCACGAGCGACTCCACAGTGAGCATCACGATGGACACGCCCAACATCCTCGTTGGCACCTCTCGCGGTGTCGTACCCCACTTTTCGCGAGATCACACGCATGGGTCGGATGCGATCCGGTGGATAAACGTCCCGTTTGAGTCGTTGTGAGTCATACATGGGTTTTCCTTCTCTTGTTTGTTGCGTCATGGATCATGGTCGTTTTTTTTTTGCTATCGGTCTGTTGATTGATGTCTGATGTGTTTTGTGCTGGGTACTTGTAGTCTGGAGCAAGTTCCCCCGATCCCGACCTTACAAAACGGTCCACATCCATTGCATAGGTTCTTGGGGTTCGATAAGAATCGGCATATCACATCCGTCTGCCTTCGAAACCCTCTCGACACTCAGGAGATGCCACCGAACGGAAACACATACGTGTCTGCGAACTGCGTCCGGGGCGTTAAGAAGGTTTGCTCCTATCCCCGGTGAAATTATTTCATCTGATCACGGTATCGACCATCGACCGTCTTTTTTTAATCGGGATGTACTAGGTGACTCTGTCGGACTGGCGGAAGTACGTCTACAAAACGCAACCTGACATCGTCTTTGCGCTCACCGACACACCCCTCACGCCGCCTCCCTATTCTCAAAAGCGCATCACGAAGAGCGTTGAGCGGAGTGTGGCATGGGTCGCAGATATACTTCGGCCGCTTCCTGATGACACCGGTTCATCTGAACCAGACACGCCTCGACTGTCCCACCATCCGCTCAACGTGTTTGTTCACATGGCGGGCGGGACGTCGTTGCCCGCACGCGAGGCTTTCGCCTATGGACTTCGGGAGGTGCTCCATGGTCCCGAAGCGGATGCTGTGAGGCCACTTCGATGCCTCGACGAGGGTGTCTCTGGCTACGCGTTCGATCTCGCCTTCTTGCGCAACATCAAACCGAGTCCAAACACGTCACAGCATCAAAGCCTACCCGACGATTTTCTCCAACTAGAGAGCCCAGAGATAATACAGCATCCCGAGCCTATCGCACAGGCACCGACCCCGAGTGCGATGGGGGAGGCCAACTTGACGACGTCGAGCGTCTCACCCGTGGGGGCCAAGCCATGCGTCCCGCCCACTATCGTGTCTTTGCTCAAGGCATCGCTTACGAAACTTGCTGACCAGAAACCGCGCCTCGTGACAGGAACGCGGTCGCCCCATGAAATGCTCCGTCTCATCGGGGACGTGGGCGTCGACCTGTTCGATGTCGGGTGGGCGATGCACGCTGCCAACGTTGGCGTCGCGCTGGACTTTTGTTTTCCAGTGCCTCCAGGCGACGGGGTGGATGGACGACGCAGTTTAGGGCATAACCTCTACGATGTCGTCTACGCACACCAGTTTGGGCGTCTCGCAAATACGTTCGTGGGTGCGGGAGAAAGTGGGGATGGAGTTGCGATGCAGCGACGTGCCTGCCCATGTATTGCGTGCTCGCCCCGCTCGCCATCTTCGCACATTCTACATAGCGGGGTTGACCAGCAATCGTACCCTACCACCGTTCGTGGGGAAGCGACCGTGCGGTATGAGAAATCATTCAGTCGGGCGTACATCCATCATCTCCTTCATACCCACGAAATGTCCGCGCACACGCTCCTCGTGGCGCATAACCTCGCAGTAGTTTCAGCATTCTTGGCTGGCGCTAGATCATTATGGGCGGAGAGCGGGGACGAGAATAGAAGCGTACGATTCGCACTCGAAGTGGAAAGGTTTGATAGTGTTTACGATGAGAGTGAGGATTTATTCGTTGCTGCCAAGAAGGACTGGGAGTGTGTCGATAGAGCAAGAGGGAAAGGGAGGCTCGCAAGGGAAAGGGAGTAGCAAGAGATGATCAAGATTGGCGACGAAGAGCCACACGATCCAATACTACTAGCAACAGGCGATGGTCAGTGGGAATTAGACATTAAATGTACTCTCCCAAAATGTTATTGACTCGGAGGGTCCATGTCACTGGACGGCGCATACTCTCCAAGTCATCATTGCCGCCGTTGGGCAAACAAGATCAACACGTTACTCGCTCTTGCTCTAACACTGCACAGGCCAAGTAGGAGGAAATACAAAGGTAAGTGTTGGGTCTGAAGGCAGTTATGATTCTACGCAATGCAATACATCTATCCCTTGAAAAACGAGATTAAACGGGTTAATTCGAGGGAGACATACAATAGTAAGAATCTACCTTTGATACCTAGCAAGGGTCGATTGCGCTAGTCTCGGAGAACGTGTACGAGTATACTAGTGATGTGACTCTGCCTCCCTCGCAATCTGGGCAGCGTATGGGTTTTTGGGATCCTTGGCGTAGGTTTCCGCTGATGCAATGGATGAATCGAGAGAAAGGGAAGAGGAGGCTAGTGATACGTACAACGAACACCAAGGTCCTGCATCTGGTCGACGAGGTAAAAGGTGATGGCGGAAGCAGCGATGAATGGTGCCAACGGCCTTACGACCTGCGTCGAGACCGACGCGTGACGAACGAGTTCGTGACCCCACATGAAAAGCGGATGCACGGACAGGATATCGTGTCCAAACATGGAGCAGCGGTCGACAGACGAACAAGTGAATAAGAAAAAGACGGACATGTCAGCGATTGGAGGTCGGCGGTGGGTAGAGACGTACGGGTGTGTTGAACCGTCCCCTCCAGAACAAAATATATTGCAGCATGTTTTTATAAAAGATTGCGCTGAGGTACTGAATAGACTTGGGCTCGTGGGGGGACTCGCCGTGGAAAGGTAAAGAGAGAATTGGTTCAACGAGGACGACGAGGGTCAAACCGGAAAGTGTCTACCCAATATAGGTATATCCTTCCCACGTATGTTATCTTTCACTCTTCCACTGGCCATACCATGACCATGAAACCGTCACCATGCGCGCACCCATCGACTTACTTTCAAGTACTCCATGTACGCATGGCGGGTTAAATCCTTGTCACGTCTCCCTTGTTACATCCGCCAGTTCTCGTCAACAGCGCACAGGCACAGAAAACGCATAGATCATTGTGCGACCCTCTGTGTTCCAAGGGCCGCTACCAAGGCCCAAATCAAGGTACTGGCCGGCGCCGTCCAACATTCGGTGCTAACTAACTTCTACGTAGACAAGCTACTATCAGGTAAGATAATCGACGTTATGGACAGCCCAGTTGAGCAAGAAGTATCATCCAGACGTCGCCAAGGACAATGTTTCACAAGCCAAGTTTCACTTCGTGAGCGAGGCGTATGCGATCCTGGGTGACGACAGAAAACGGTACGTTCTTTCATCCTGTTACCCGTTCACTTCAACATCTCTCCAGGCGTGAATACGACCGCTCCCTCGGGTCCCCTTGCTTGAGTGCGGTCCGTTCGCCAGGACAACATCCTCAAGCGGCGACTACCCGACCTACATCATATGAGTGTTGTGAGTTCATCGTCCATTTTCCCGTGTCCACAATCCCACTACTCAACTGTGAGATGGACGATCGTTCGGTATAAACAATATCTGATCGAGGTCGGTGAAAAAACGGCTATTTCTGCATCCTCAGATTCGACATTTACGAAACTCATCACCAGTTACTGTACCCGCCCGGGTTGATCGCCCCCTCGTGATTGCACGTTGGTGGCCCTGTGTTG
>JBBPQE010000162.1:0-42820 GCA_038092335.1 Boletus vinaceobasis | reverse complement strand
CCGTTTCCGCTGTCCCCAGTTTTGTGAATGAAAGAAATTTATCTACAGCGTCGTTCGTATTTGCGGAAGCTTTCTTCAACGGGGCGTGTTGCGTGTGGTTCTGTCACCCAAAAAAAGGCAAAGAGGTAAACGACAATACGATCGGCTG
The DNA here is from genome assembly GCA_038092335.1 of Boletus vinaceobasis. Lineage (NCBI taxonomy): Eukaryota > Fungi > Basidiomycota > Agaricomycetes > Boletales > Boletaceae > Boletus > Boletus vinaceobasis. Next base: position 42,672 of record JBBPQE010000162.1, on the reverse strand, counting down.
GCTTTTGTAGGTCCATCCTCTCCACGACATTCCACAGCAACCAGCCAGGGTACATACGACCCTCTGCCACGTCGAATGACCCATCCCAGGTTTCGACACGGACACGATGAGTGAGCGTCCTACTCGAGTTTCTGAATCTATCTTATAGCTGCACCTCATGATTGATTTGCTGCTCGATTACAGGTGAAGTTGAATTCTGGATCCTTCTCGGCAACGAGTTGGTGTTTGTGCCAGCTCAGCTTGATGGCTCGCTCGTCAAGCTCTTTACAGATCTTCGCCAAAATGACGATGTAGCTGACCACATTCCTGCCAAGGTTTCATACCGTGCTTGCCAGTTTTACCGGTTGAACAGTCCAGTGTCGGTCATCGAAGATGAGGACAGGGGTAACAACGGTGACTTTCCGGACGCAGTTAAGCAGGCTTGCGTAGAGGAGGGTAACAGGGTATCCGTCAACCCAGGAAGGGTAAAGGTTCGGTGGTTGGCAAGAATATTTTCCGTACACCAGGTCTATTTAGTTATTGATTTTCCTGACCGTAAGTATATCCGATGCTTGGGTTCCGAGTATTATGTGTTGCTAACTAGGTTCTTTTCTCAGCACTCGGGGAGTCAATCAGGGCAATCAGGAGGTTGAGACAGGATCACGACACACTATTCAAATGTTTACAAGTGACGGCAGGTATCCTGGGCAGTTGGCATCCGGATGATGTAGAGAGGAATTTGCAAGGTGGCATCCTCACAAATGACTCCAGCGGTCTCCCACTTGAATTCAGGGAGATTCAAGAAGCTCTGGCGAAGACACGCGTGTATCAGGCATGTACGATGTGTTTTGTGATATTCTCTAGACGCTGATGCAGATACGTTCCAGGCAGATGATGATCAGGAGACACGGGGTTTTCAAAATACGCGTAGCTACCAGACGCTATTTGACCGTGTCTTTGCGACTGGCGGAACTAACCCACCCACGGTGATGAGTGATCGCGAATTTGCAGCATTCCATCACCTTCTGCGATGCTATCATAGCGACGTGTCGATCATTACCGCCGAGAGCTCGTCGGCACTCAAGGCCAGCAACTTCACTGTTCACTTCATTCAGCCCCCATTCTTTGCCGAGCACGACGAATCTCGCGGCTTCAAGTACCATCAGTAGGTACTGATTCGTGTTCATATTTCCGCATCACTAACAATCTTGCAGGGAGAAATCATGGAGTTTTCCTATTTTTGTGGACACCACCTCAGCGCGGAATGCCTGGCGGAAATTTACTCCCAGGAGTGACTGGATGGTCATTTCTCCTGAGCACAAGATCCCGTTCGTCATCTCTGAAGTGATATCGCAGAAGCAAGAGAAGGACCGGTCCCGGATGCTCGTTGAAGCGATTGCTCTTGCCCGCGCCGGAAATTTTCTGTTGCAATCGACGTCCAAGCGATCGTTTTTTGTAGTGGCCATCTATGTCGCTGCCAACATGGTTGCGTCGCGATATATCGTGATGCAAACTGGCCGTGGTAACGCAGAACATACGAATGATCTCTACAACGATAAGGCGGTCAGTGTTCACGAAAATGTTGTCTTGAACTACTAACGGAAGTGCACAGGTGTGCATTCATCGGAAAGACTTCAAGCTCGACGACAGCGACGAAGAAGTGGATTTCCTGCGCGAGATGTACAACCTAGCAACACAGATCGCCGCGTTGTCCGGCGAGCTGGACCAGGTCAAGGAAAATAGTCTGGTGGAGATCAAGGCTGCCGCGCAAAAAGTCTTGTCCCTCAGCTCACCAAATCGTCAACCGAGGACATCCGCCAGTACGTTTATGGACACTGTCGCGGAAGGAGGCGAAGGCTCTGACGGGCCACAAGACGAAGACGGTCTAGGTGTTTTTGAAGCTGAAGATATCCAAAACGTATTGCGGAAGATGAATTACAAGATCGAATTCATTCCATGGGGGGTGCGACTTCTCGTCTTCAGCGGTGTTCGAACTAACGCATGTGCCATAGCATCCTGAACTTGCCGTGATCGTGAACAAGACAGGCGACAAGCATGGATACCTCAAGTTCGTGGACCGAGAGAGGGAGGTCGATGTTCTACGATACCTCACGGAAATCGAGTCCCCGTTTAACCATACCATATCCGATGTTCGATTCTGGCCTGTTGAAGGAGGCACCGTGATATCAATGCCTGTCGCTGGCGGCTGGTTGACATCACTGGACAAGCCTGGCGAACAGCTGTGGTCTGTGACTGTACAACTCGTCGAAGCAGTCGCTTTTATGCACGAGCATAATGTCGCGCATATGGACATCAAACCGCAGAACGTCATCATTCCTGCGCAAGGCGGGCGTCTGTCGATCATCGACTTTAGTGTGTCCATTCGTGTCCGCGGTCAGGATGTCAAATACACTGGGGTTGTCGGCACGGAAGACTACCTGGCTCCGGAAGTTCGCAAAGGAAAGTACAAGCCGATGCTCGCTGATTTGTGGAGTTGCGGAAGGACGTTGGAAGCATTGTGTTTATGCTGCAACTCCTCGGCGGATCGCACGACGCTCCTGGAGGTAGCCAGACAACTTATGAATCGGGATCCAGAGGCTCGCCCGAAGATGTCTGCCTTGCTGGAGTGGATGACTCTCGCACATCGAGGGAAGGATAATGTTGTATCTCCTACGTTGAAGTAAGTCGATTAATTATGTTTCTTCATAGGATGTGCTTAGAGTCGTTTGCAGATTTTGTCCGACAGTATCTCCCGTTTGCGCCTGAATGATCTGCTGTTAAAGCGCGGTAGACTCCATTCGTACCAGTGTATCGTTCGCTGCGCGACCACAATAATGTAACCAGTTTCTAAGAGCTTGCGATTGACGATGTACTGTGACGGGGGATGATAGCATCGCCCCGGCGGAACCCACCCAGCAGCCAGGCGTATCCAGGTGCCTTCAAGGAAGTGGCCCGTCCGGATAGACTAGTAATAGCGCATCGTTGGATCCTACATGCTGTGTCCTGGTATTCCCAGGATACACAATCGTAGCGGCACTGTCCGCGCCAGTCCCCGACTCCCAACGAGCGAGCACAAGCATGATATCTTTGCTGTACTCTATCTCAAGTATGTCCTGGAACTCGAGCAGAGACTCATGGGGCAAACGGTATTACACAGCATTGGCACAGGTATTGATGCCAGGAAACGAACACGCTCCAAGATATGTTCAACAAGACCACTGATTGTCTTTTGACACTGAATTCGACTATATTCGAGGTACGTTCGATCCCGCGTGGCTGGTGGACCGGCCGTCTGCCCTATCAAATTTGGCCCTCGCACGCACGCGCTTGTCGTACTTGGTTCCCTCATAGCCAACTTGATTACCAATAAGCCCGCTGTTTCCTCGAGTCTCCCTCATGCACTCTTACAAGGCAACCGCAAGCTGACCCCGAGATGCCTACCCGCCGCCGCCGCGGTCAACCGATACAGGTCATCCGCGATTTGGCCAATGTTGACAAAGATAAGTTGAATTACTTACTTCAAACTTCCTTCCAGCGAACGCTCGACATCAATGCTTCCTGTCAACGCCTGATAGTTGCCGGAGACTACGTTGGTGCGGCCATCGTTACCAACGAGCCCGTTCCCGGTCCATCTTTTTCCCCAATATCGTATCTGGACAAGTTCGGCGTCTTACCCAGCCACCAAGGCGATGGTACAGTCGACTTCCTTCGGGTTTCCCTCCACGATGAATCATACGGCCGATCGAATAATCCAGCGAACAAGTGGTACTTTGAGCGCAGCACAGGTCACATGCGGATGAGTTCATGTCTGGTGTGACGCCGAGAAAGATTAAGATCGGAGGAGGCACGTTCCACTTCTCGTCTTTCACATATTGAAGATTTTGGGAGGCTGAAGAGGCGGGCGGAAGTACATCGCAGCAAGACTATAAGCTATGGCATCTGGTATCCATCAATTGATCGTGTGCATGTAACAACTACGCGTGGAATCCATTTCTCGATGTTGTATCTCATCGAACGCGGTTAGGTTAATTTCCGCTAACAAAAGAACCACCCTGGGAGCATCCCAAAACTGGTGCCAAGGGTGCGAACGAGACGCGCATTTCCACTGGCGATAGTGGTGCCCTTACCTCAAGTCAACGGGGAAAGAAGGCAGGTCGTACGAAGAAGTCGGTCAGCGGCGGTGAGGGTGTCGAACGGCAGGCCAGAAGATCAACCCGATCAAAATCGCACTACCAATCAGTCAAGGGGACACTATGGAACTGTTAACATGACGCTACATGGACACTACCTAATAGTTGAGGCACCACCAAGGATTCATGTCCTGAACGCCGTGCAAGAGTGGAAGTGACATTGGAATAGTAGCATCCATGACGTTGTTCCGCACTGCCAAAAATGTCCACATCAGCGTCGTGAGCGACACTGACTCGTAACGCTGGATGCTGGGGTACACTAACCGCGACAATAGTCGAGAGTGTCACTGACGATGTCGAGTATCGACTTTGGTAGGTGTAGTGTCGATGTGTGCATGTGATCAATGACTCGGCGACCGCAAACAGTGTTGACAATGAAAAATATAGAACACACCCTTCAGAGTCATTGTAGACTCATGGACCTGTGAGTCGTGACGTTGCAAAACTCCGGGTGGTTGGTTTCAAGTTAGCGACACTCTGACATGCTGCGTCGCCCATTTGCTAAAAAACAGGATTCACGGAGTAAGATGCACAACGGCCTTTGGAAGCACTGTCTGCAATTCAAGGCTCCCATACTTTACTGGCCATTCCTCAATCGTTCGACTACGAGTGACACGGTTATGGAATACCTTACTAGATTTCCTCTACGATCTGATCAAACACGACAGTCGCAGGACCCCTTCCGAGCGTTCGTCAGTAGCTCGACCACTTCAAGCGAGAAAACGCCCTACCTCTTTTCCTCACCGTTCTCCACCCAGCCAATCTGCGCCTGTAGCTCAGTCAACCCGAACATTAACACGATACTGAATTGCTGCCTGTAGAACTGTAGCCCCGCGAAACCGCGTCGGGGACTGAGCGTCTTGGATACTTTGGATGTATCCGCGTGAACGGTACACAGGTTGGAGAACATCCCTGTAGAGGTTAACAACAGGGTCAGTATCAACGCCGACAATCATTGACAATTTCATAGAACGTCTACCTACCCGGTTCTGAATCCATCCAACGAGGATTACTCGTATTACCACGATAGCAGACAATTTCTGTAGCGATCGTGTCGCAGGAGGTCCTCTCCGCGCATTCTGTAATAAAGTCCTTCCGGAATTCCTTTGTCTCCGACACTGTCACTCCCTTCATTTCTATGTCAATCTTGGCCAACCACAAGCCACGAGCTACAGACCTTGTACAATATCGCACTGAACGCGTTTGGGAGGACCATGCGTCCCGATGGACGTGGGACAGCAGACGCAGCCCGAAGTTTATGTTGGTCGTCGCTCTTGTTGAACTCTATGGCGCATCGAGTGCCATACGTAAATTTGGAAATACGTGCCGAAACCCTGTGGTCGAGGTAAAAGGCGAGAGCGCCATCTGCGACTGCTTTATTTCTAGTAGATTTAGGAGTATGCATGAATGAAGCCAAGTCGATTTCGAATGTCACTTACGTGTGACTGTCAGGGCGACAGAAATTGAGGTTCAACGGTTTGATATGGATTTGCAGCCTCGAAAAGAGCCAATCGCTCGCGGCGAAACCCCCTACGAGGAAGACGGACTGGCGATCGTGAGTCCTCTTGTATGGCGAGCTAGAGTAAACGTACATTGATGGGGTTGGTCGCCAGACTTCGTTGATTTTCCACAGTTGCGACAATCGCTGTTACAGAGGGTTCGAAAAGGGTCGCGACATCGGTCCTGGGTTGCGAACCTCGTGAGTAGACTGGGGAGATCGCGTATAACAAAGTACCACTTACCCCGGGATTTTGAGTTGTCCAGATTTGATGTTGAATGCGGGGTCGCGGTCCTTCACGGTTCCGAATCGGATGTAAGATGGCTCACTAGGATTGTTGAAACGGAGCTTCGTTGTCTTGTCGAACTCGCTCGTCATTTGAGCGATGTCCTCTGGGGTCCCAAATTTGGAACCCACGAGCTTCACTGACACGACCGTGAGGTCATTCAAATGTATCCCCCTCTCCGAGCTTACCAGTGAGGAACTGTTGAGCACGTCTGGTGACGAATATTGCGCCTTGCAAGCGGCCTTCAAGCCAGTTTATCAGTACAGGTAACCCAATGCGAGTTCTTTCTTACATTCTGCGGGTGCGATCTCTTGGAACGTGGCGGGAGATGCTGTCATGTAGTACGAGCTGACATCAATGGTTCCACCGCCAGCATCAATAATCATGACACCTTGGTCTCCCTGAGAAGAGATTTCAGCCACATACATCAAACGCGAGCTCGCACGCTACCTTGAATGAACCAGACGTCTTCTCACTACTCAGGCAGAAGTGCAGACTCGCTTCGCCTTCGGTGACTAGCTGGATCCGAGCTTGTCCTTCAGAAGAATCAGGGACTAATCCTGCAAGGACTGCCGCCTGTCGTATCTGTGCTTGCTGTGGACCCTCCCATCCGTTCGGGTGACTGAGAACGAAATCAATATTGTCCTCGAATGAGTCCCACATGTCACGCCCGCTTGCATGGGTTTCTTGAATGTAGGTCCTTGTACACCGGAAGAGATACTCCATGAAGTCACCCAGGATTTGTATAGCAGTCCTATTCGGAGGAAGCGGGGGAATATCTTCATCGCTAACCTGACTGGACGCCATGTTTCTGGGTCTAAGATGGAGCTTCCACCTAGCGCCCAGTACTTCAGTGGACGGCGAGTGGCGTTAACAGACGAGGGCTCTCACCATTCCACCCTGACCCATTCTTCCTCCTCTGCTCTCTCAATTATGCTTTCCTGCAGGGCTTCACCACCGAACGCACGAGGAGCGCCATCCGAGTCGTAATATACGATGGATGGTATCTTGGAGTTTCCGCCAACATGATCTGTAGCAGGAAAGCTTTCCGTATGATGGATATAATGAGTACATTGAGAACATGTGGTAGCGCTCACCGTGTAACACCACAGATGACAGGTGGTTCGCCTGGGTCAAGAATGCTGTATGAGACACCGCTATACGTGGTGCCTACATCAAAAGCCAACACCAGCTTTCGAGCGGATCCTTGGTATGGTGGTCGTTCTGGCATGTCTCTGGGGTTTCAAACGCTTGTTCGTGTAGTGCCTTTGAAGGGTGATGTACGATTTAGCTCGGGTTTCAGCGTATAAGAAAGAGGGGTGAGTCAATGCTGTTACCAGGTGCACCTATTACTTCTGTACATCTTGCGCCGTGGCAGGATAAGGCGCGGCGGACATACAGTTGGCAGTGAGTAGCCCGATCGGATCTAGCCCGTGTCCACTCCATGCGGTTTCCGTGACTCAGTGATGGACTTGCTTTTACGCCTGCTTCCCATGACCGTGCCTACACAGGGAGCGGAGATCGATAGGGATCTCGCCAGTTTCTTATACCGTGCGATGTGTCCTTATCGTAGGCTCCGACCCAAAGTAATGACTAGGTCATACTCAGGCTCGTGCCCAACATCCTAGTAAGTGATTGCATAGTTAGCGTGTGACGTCCAACAAACACTGATACGAACAAACGACAGTCCTGTGCCATGACTTTGGTAATCCGAACAACGAGCACCTTGCCGAGGAATCATTCGCCTCCAAAGGGCTGAGGGCATTCTGAAACAGACTTTGGCCCTGCACAAATTGACCAGATTCCTTTCACAAAGGGCGTGTTTGCCTTTGTGACGGGTGGATATCCATACCAGCCAACCAGACGATGGCGCTTGACCTTCTTCGATATGCAATTGAAAGGGAATAAGCACCGCGAAGCGCCACACTTTCCATCGCAGCACCTTGGCAATCGTCAAATTAATAGCGGATCGTGGACTGTGGTACGAAACCGAAATATTGAACCTCGGCTCAAGACGACGCCATCATTAGCGATTGATAGAGGGACACCGGGCGGGCCACCAACAGCGACGAGCCCGCGCTCGTTGCGGGAAAGTAGCGTCCTGATCGAGATTGTTCAATACTAGTCCAACTGGATCAGGTGCCTGCGTACAGTAACACATGCTGTCACTGCCAGCACTTACCCAGACGTGTTTCTTTCATTGGATAGCACCTGACGGCGCGTCGAGTGGCTCACCGAACCCCCTGCTAGTGTCATGGATTCACCCGTTCAGAATCTGGGCGTGTAAGGGCACACGTTCGATGTACAGCTTTCCATGCATTTGTTCCGTTGGCCATAAATCAATGCATAGCGAGACAGCTACTTAGAGCGTTGTACCAGCCAGGGTGAGACACCAAGGAAAGACGAGGCTACTGCCCCAACTTGACACTCTCGGAAAGTGGAAGGGATGCTCTGTCTAACGCGCGTATCGCGTCTTGTGCTACTCCGGCATCTCCCGGTCCAGGCCCTCTGGCACTCATACCTTCCCTCCACCTCTGCTCTCGGCGGTGGCCGCTCCGCTCCAGCGTGGAGTCTGCTCGTAACTCTTGAGCGTTTTCTACCCAAAGAAATGTCACAGGCTTGTCTCCTTGATGTGTAGCTCTGACGGAACCAAAGTTGACACTACCTTCAAGTTGTAGGCTTACCTCGTGGCCACGGTATTCACTGATGAAGGAGCCCACCCAGAGATTCACATTGAAATATGTATATCGTCACCTTGATGTGGAGCCCAGACGGAACTAGTGATTGGGAAGTGCACAGGTAGCGGAAGTTCGTCTTGCCTCGTGCCCGCAACACTCACTGCAGGGGGTGCTCACCCAGAGACCCATATCGAAACATACAGAGAGATGATTTCGTCACCAGATGTGAATACAAAAAGAAAACATCACAATACTCGTCAGCAGACCAACTAGTCTTCGTACATAATTGAAGCGGGACTTCTGTTAGTATTTTCAGGTTAGCACTGGGACGCATCATCCGATTCCGCTGCTTAAGTCGCACCTCTTCTCCACACCCTGGACGTTATGTAAGTGATATTACTCGACACTGGTACAATGATAAGACGAACCTCGTCCATCCAGCTTATCTGCGCTTTCAACTCTGTGAGGCCAAAGAGCAGGATCACGTCGAAATCAAGGGAATAATAGTCCTCCCCCTCAGGAGATTGTTCCGGACGCAGAGAGCGGACAAGCTTAGAGGTATTGGCAATCACGTTACACATTGTGGTGAAGCGTGCTTGCGTGTTAGACCACTTGTCAGCAACGCACTTTCGCCACTTTGTCACCAGACTTACCAGGTTCATTATCCACCCATTGGGGATCGAGAAGGTCTCCTCTGTATGCCAGAATGGTCGCATTCACCTTGGTCAATGCAGAGCGCGAGCTCCGCTCTCTGGAAAACGACTGTCGGAATTCCTGCTGTTCCGAAACTTGAACTCCCTATCGTGAACTAGATGAAGAGTTTACACGAACGAGTAACCAGTACAGACCTTCACCAGTATTGACTGGAACGCGTCTGGTAACACCATCGTCCCCGATGGTACGGTGAATAGCATGTGTTGTCTCTTTCTGTGATCGGCGAGAGACGGAATGTATGGTGTAACGCATTCTACACCATACGTGTACCTCGACGTTCGCGAAGTGACGAGTGGATCAATGTAGGAAGACACAGCACCATCTGCGACGGCCTTGTTACTGAAGAGGTGATGAGCACGATCCAATCACGTTGCCACGACACGTACACGTGACTCGAAGGTCGGCATAGGTGCACCTCTGAAAATACTGGATGTTCCTGAAGGCGACCATATAAGAAATCACTGGCAGCATAACCGCCTACTAGGAAAGCATGCTACAGAGTACCATTAAGCCTCGTGCATAACGCAATGTCAACCTCAATGTCACCTTGATTTGGATCTGGAGCCTCGTTGCAGCCTCTCGCTGCTCCTCGAAGGCATCGGCGATCGCAGCCACAGAGGGTTCAAAGAATTTTGCAACATCTTCTCTGTATGAGTATTCGAAGGTTAGCGCTATGTATTCAATGCAAGGAATCCCTTACCCAGACAACTTGAGCTGGCCAGAGCGAATATCACACTGAAGATCTTTGTCACGTACGGTTCCGAACTTGATGTATTGCGGATCGTTAGCGTCACGGAACCTCAGTTTTGTAGTCTTGTCGAAGATGTCTTTCATTTGCTGGACGATGTCGGGTGCCCCGTATCGTGAGTTGGCAAGTTTGGCTGCGATACAATGTGATGTTTCAAGGGCCCTCGGAAGAACGGGTAGCACATACCCTTGAGAAATGTGTGGGCTCTTTGCGTAACGAAAACAGATCCTTGGAGACGACCTATGGGAGTAACATATTAGACAAAAAACCTTGAATCCATCACAGAAGCTGTTACATTCTGCAGGCGCAATCTCCTTGAATTCTTTGGGAGGAGATAACTTGATGGAGTAGGCACTCAAGTCGATAGTACCGCCTCCCGCATCGATAATGACGATGCCCTGATGTTCTGACTCCTCCTCTTCGACCTCTTCGACCTCCTCGGAACTAACAATGGGAATTTGAGAGAGCGAGTCCGACGCTAACACGTGGGTGACGCAAAAATGAAGGCTGGCTTCACCCTCCGTCAGTAAATGAATGCGATCTGCATGCTCGTCTCCGCCAGGTACCAGCCCTGCAATGACAGCAGCGCGGCGAATCTGCTGTTGCTGTAGCCCTTCCCATCCATTCGGATGGGTGAGGATGAACTCGATATTGTTCTCCATAGATTTCCACATCGAAGTACCACTAACTTGAGTCTCGATGATGTAGTTGCGCGTGCAGCTGAACAGATACCGCATAAAATCCCCGAGAACCTGGACGGCACTTTTACCCTGGGGAAGGGGTGGGATGTCTTCGTCTTTGACGTGAGACGATGCCAGGTGCTTTGCTCGCAAGTGGAGCTTCCACCTGAGAGCGTCCCAGTAAACGAAGGAACAACGAGGGGCTGTCTCTTGACTGGACTCACCATTCGAGCTTGATCCAACTTTCTTCTTCTGCTTGCTCAATGATGTGCTGCTGTAGCGCCTCAGCGCCGACAGCTTTCACGGCACCTTGACGGTCATAGTACAAGATAGATGGTATCTTGTTATCGCCTCCGACATGTTCTTGAGCAGGATACCTGAGTAGACCACAAGTTAGTGCCACCCGCTCCTGCACACAGAGTTGCGTTTACCTCGAAACTCCATGAATCTTTGGAACCTCTCCAGGGTCGAGTATGCAGTAGGAGACACCACTGTACGTCGTACCGACGTCGAAAGCAAGTACTAACTTGCGAGAGAGGCCACCGTAAGGCTCACGGGAGGGCATGTCGTGAGGTCAGATCGCTGTGCGAGTTGAGGAACTTGAAAGTTGAAAGGTGTGAGTACCCCCGAAACCAGACTCACCACAGACGAACACGAGACAAGAACCGTGGTTGCCATGCGTCAACAGAAAGGAGATTGCAATCAATAGTCGCACCTACAGAGCAGGTGATTGAGTCCAAGGGGATTTGATGTGACATGAGGAACACCTTAACTGAGCGGTCGAAGATCCCGCTGTCATTTAACACATTCACCAGCACGCGCGACTGGTATCCTTATCTTCTGGCTCCAATGAGCTGAACCTGGACTCGCGGGTGATCCATGGTGATTGTGTTGCGAAGAGCCTTCAACTCCCTATTCGGAGTCGAATTCTCAGAGTCACACCACTACAATGCAGGTGCTACAACATTCGTATTCACTGAGTGGTGTTATGTAGTTCTGTGCTGAACACACAAACAGGTGATTTCGTGGTAGATACAAGGAGACGAAAACCCAATTAATGTTCGTAAGCAGTCAATCGTTATGATTAGTCGGTGTACACGATTGAAGCGGGACTTCTGACCATGTCTTCAGGTCAGCGAAATATAGCATTTGTGTTGACTGCCTAGTTCTTACCTCTTCTCCACGCCCTGAACGCTATGTAAGTGACACAGTTTGCTTGACACCGACACAATGACAAGACGAACCTTCTCCATCCAGCTTATCTGCGCTTTCAACTCAGCGAGGCCAAAGAGCAGAATCACATCGAAATCAAGGCGATAATAGTTCCGCCCCCCAGGAGCCCATCGTAGACGTAGAGAGTGGACAATCTTAGACGTGTCAGCAGTCACAATACACATTGTGGTGAAGCGTGCTTGCATTTGAGACCACTCGTCAGTGATGCGCATTGGCCACACTGTCACCAAACTTACCAGGTTCCTTGTCCGTCCAGAGGGGATCGAGAAGGTCTCCTCTGTATGCGAGAATAGATGCCTTCACTTTGGTCAATCTAGAGCGCGAGGTTCGTTCGTTGACAAACGAATGTCGAAATTCTTGCTGCTCCGAAACTTGAACCCCCTATCGTAAACCAGATGAAGAATTGACATGGATCGGTGACCAGTACAAACTTTGGTTAATATTGATCGGAACGCGCTTGGTAACATCGTCTTCCCCGATGCAGCAACAAATTGCGTGTGCTCTCTCTCTCGGTGATCAGGAAGAGAAGGAATGTATGATGTCCGACATCTTACACCATACGTATACTTCGATGTTCGCGAAGTGACGAGTGGATCAACGTAGGAAGACACAGCACCATCTGCGACGGTCTTGTTACTGAAGAGGTGATGAGCATGATCCAATCACGTCGCTACGACACATACACGTGACTCGAAGGTCTGCACAAGTGCACCTCCGAAAATACTGGGTGTTGCTGAAGACGACCATATAAGAAATCGCTGGCAGTATAACCGCCCACTAGGAAAGCATGCTACAGAGTATCATCAAGCCGCGCCCGTAGCGCAATGTCAAAGTCAACCTCACCTTGATTTGAATCTGCAGCCTCGTTGCTGCTCGTTGCTGCTCCTCAAAGGCATCAGCGATCGCAGCCACAGAGGGTTCAAAGAATTCTGCAACGTCTTCTCTGTACGAGTGTTCGAAGATCAGCACTATGTATTCAATGTAGGGAATCCTTTACCCAGACAACTTGAGCTGGCCAGAGCGAATATCATACTGAGGATCCTTGTCACGTACGGTTCCAAACTTGATGTATTGCGCGGATCGTCAGCGTCGCGGAACCTCAGTTTTGTAGTCTTGTCGAAAATGTTTTTCATTTGCTGGACGATGTCGGGTGCCTCGTATTGTGAGTTGGCAAGCTTGCCTGGCAGATATGATATTATAAGGGCCTTCGGAATCGGAAGAGCGAGCATCACATACCCTTGAGAAATGCGTGGGCTCTTTGCGTGACAAAAACAGATCCTTGGAGACGACCTATGGGGATAACATATTAGACAAAAAACTTTGAATCCATCACAGAAGCTGTTACATTCTGCAAGCGCAATGAATTCTTTGGGAGCAGATAACTTGATGGAGTAGGCGCTCAAGTCGATGGTGCCGCCTCCCGCATCGATAATGACGATGCCCTGATGTTCTGACTCCTCCTCTTTGACCTCCTCTTCAGGCTCGTCGAAACTAACAATCGGGAGTCCGAAGAGCGAGTCCGACGCCAGCACGTGAGTGACGCAAAAATGAAGACTGGCTTCACCCTCCGTCAGTAGATGAATTCGATCCGCATGCTCGCCTCCGCCAGGTACCAGCCCTGCAATCTCGGCGGCTTGACGAATCTGCTGCTGCTGTAACCCTTCCCATCCATTCGGATGGGTGAGGATGAACTCGATATTGTTCTGCACAGACTTCCACATTGAAGTGCCGCTAGCATGAAACTCGATGATATAGTTGCACGCGCAGCTGAACAGATACCGCATAAAATCCCCAAGAACACAGCACTTTTACCATGAGGAAGGGGTGGAATGTCTTCGTCTTTGACGTGAGACGATGCCAGATGCTTTGCTCGCAAGTGGAGCTTCCACCTAAGAGCGTCCGTGTAAACGACGGAACGACAAAAAGTCGTCTCTTGACTAGGTTCACCATTCGAGCTTGATCCAATTTTCTTCTTCTGCTTGCTCAATGACGTGCTGCTGTAGCGCCTCAGCGCCGACAGCTTTCACGGCACCTTGACGGTCATAGTACAAGATAGACGGTATCTTGTTATCGCCCCCGACGTGCTCTTGAGCGGGATACCTGAATAAACTACAAGTCAGCGCAATCCACTGTTGTAAAGAGTAGCGTTTACTTCGAAACTCCATGAATCTTTGGAACCTCCCCAGGGTCGAGTATGCAGTAGGAGACACCACTGTACGTCGTACCGACGTCGAAAGCAAGCACTAACTTGCGAGAGAGGCCTGTACGGCTCGCGGGAGGGCATATTGTGAGGTCAGGTCGCTGTGCGAGCCGAGGAATTTGAACGTTGAGAAGCGCAAGTACCCTCGAAACCCCAAGCTTTCACCACAAACGAACACGAGACAGGAACCGTGGCTGCCATGCGTCAACGGACAGGAGAATGCAATCAATAGTTGCGCCTACTACAGCAACAGGTGATTGAGTTCAGGAGAGTTTGATGTAACACGAGGAACGCCTTAACTGGATGGTCGACGATCCCGCTGCCACCAGTTAGAATATTCACCGTGGTTGCCCACATCCTTATCTTCAACCGGCTTCCCCAAGCTACGCCTGGCCTCGTTAACCTACGATACGGTTCATAGTCACGATACCATGCATCGGACTGTCCCCAGATGATAACTCACCAGATGCAGCGCCGCAATCACCTGGCCGCATCAGTTGGACGCCATGGTATCCGCACCCACTACGGACTGGGTGATGGAGTCTAAGTCATCACTCGAACGACTGAGATACCTCGTAGAATTGAACTTGAAGTAGTTTAGACTTCAAAGCTTCAACTACGAAATTCGGAGTCGGAAAGGCTAGAGGTGACTGAGGGCGTCTCAGGCGACCCCCCGGCCCGGCCCACCCGCTAGTCTCTGCCAGCGAGAGGTGGCACATCTCCCTCCTCTTTTACTACGAAAACGCGCATGCCGGCCATATATGATACACAGAAATCGAGTAAGAAGCACAGTACGAGACGAAATTCTCCCAAGTAACCTGTGTCGTTCTCAAACACGACATTTCGCCATACTAGCCCCAGATCACGATCGCGTCAAACACACGGTGTCCTCGTATACCACTGATGCAGGACTCCTACAAGTGCCAAGAAAGAGGATGAGCTTCGAAGCCCCCGACGAAATTCACGATTTATCGTTCACTCACCTGACTTCTACGTCCTGGATGGAGGTAGACAAACACCCGATTAGCGCGAACAACGTTAATAGGTCCATGCAGAAACTTACATTGTCGATCCAGCTGATCTGCGCCTTGAGCTCTGTCAACCCAAATAACAGCACGACATAGAATAGGATGGAATAGTAAGTTCCCCCACCATCGGGAAGGTGGTGGGGCTGCATGCTTCGAGCAAGCTTCGACGTATCTGCACGCACGGAGCACAACGTCGTGTAAGCATCTTCCGCAAACAGGACAGTAAGCAACGTCAAGCTACGATTGGGTGTACTACAAACTCACCGCGCTCTGTGTCCACCCAGGAAGGATCCAAGAGTCTACCTCTGTACGCTACGATATCTACACGGACACTACCACAGTAAGAAAGGTCAAACTCTTCAACGATGAAGGGTTTCTTGAACTCTTGCTCTTCGGACACTTCCGTACCCTATGTGGACGAACCTGATCTATCAGCGAAAGCTTCCGGCGGTAGGAGAAGATAACTGACCTTTTTGAGGATAGACTCAAAAGCGTGGGGTACTTCCAGCCAACCAGTGACACCTTCAAACGCACTATCTTTCCTGGCAACGTGCTCGGGGTCGTGTTCATTGTACAATGCATTGCACTCGGTTCCATAGGTAAATTTTGCAGTCCGGGATGAGACGAGATGGTCAATAAAGAATGAGATGGCCCCGTCTGCAACCGCTTTGTTGCTAACGGTAATCCTTAGAAGGGATGATGCATGAATGAATTTGCGAAGAGACTTACACGTGTTGACGAGGGCGACAAAAAGTGATGTCGAGAATATTCATATGCTCCATGAGTTTGGCGTACAGCCAGTCACTCCCTGCGAAGCCACCTACTAGAAACACGCTCTACTCATAGCGGTGAACGTATCACTTGGAATAAACTAGGACTTGAACTTACTGTGATTGGCATTGAGGCAGTGGACCGTTGTTGCTCAAAAGCTGCAATAATCTCTTGAACGGAAGGTTCGAAGAGTTTGGCTACATCTTGTCTGAATTTTCGATGAGACGAGATCTCGTGTACGTGACAATGCTTACCCAGACAGCTTGAGTTGGCCAGATCGAATATCATACTCAGGATCTTTGTCCCGCACACCACCAAACTTGATGTATTGTGGCTCTTCCGCGTCCCGGAACCTCAATTTGGTGGTCTTATCGAAGATATCTGTCATGTTATACAACCTTTCCTCGCTTCCATATTGTGAGTTAGCGAGTTTAGCTGAGGGACATATCAGAAAGAGCGTCTCAACAACAGCATGACTAACCCCTCAAGAAAGCGTGAGCACGATACGCGATGAAAACGGATCCCTGAAGCCGGCCTATTCCGTGTTTCTCGATCAATTATAGTACTCCAGACACACTGTGAACTCACACTCGGCAGGTGCAATTTCCTTGAACGATGTGGGCGAAAGCTTCATGGAGTATGCGGAAAGGTCGACAGTCCCACCTCCGGCGTCGATAATGATGACACCTTGACGCTCCGGGTGTGATTCTTGTTCTACCTCCTCTGGCTCGCCCAAGTATAACATCGGCGTTGCGTCAAACGCATCCGACGTTAGCATATTGGTGACACAAAAATGAAGACTAGCTTCTCCCTCTGTGAGAAGATGGATCCGCGACTGGCCCTCCTCCCCAGGAAGAACGAGCCCACCAAGCTCAGCAGCATATCGAATTTGCTGTTGCTGTGGACCTTCCCATCCATTTGGATGCGTCAGAACGAACTCGATGTCGTTCTCAAGCGGCTCCCAAATGCAAGTATGAGCTTCTGTGATATACGTTTTGGCGCACTTGAACAAGTAACCAATAAAGTCGCCTAAAACTTGCACGGCCGTCTTGCCCTCGGGAAGGGCGGGAATATCGGCATCCGTGAAGTGAGATGCCTCAAGGTGTTTTGCGCGGAGGTAGAGCTTCCACCTGCAGCACGTCGAATGTCAATAACTTAATGTACGCTCTACATATTTCCTCACCATTCAAGTCTCGTCCACCGCTCGTTTTCGGCTAGTTCAACGATATGCTTCTCTTGCGTTTCCGCACCGACTGCGCGAAGCGAAGCCGTCTTGTCGTAATACATGAGGGATGGTATCCTGCTGTCTCCACCAGTACTCTCTTGCCCCGGGTATCTGTCTATGAGGTCAGAATCCTATCATTGACACGAAAAAAAAACGCCATCTCTCACTTTGATACCCCATGTATTTTGGGAGTCTCGCCTGGATCGAGTATGCAATAGGAAACCCCACTGAAAGTGGTGCCGACGTCAAACGCCAACACCAGCTTGCGGGATGAGCCCGTGTAGGGTTCTCGTGAAAACATAATGTTCGTTGGTGCAAGCAAGTGGAACTACGTGGGTTAGCGTGAAGGCGACGTCAAGCTTAAAATTCAGTGGGCATGTGTTCCCGCGATCTGCGTCACACCAACTTGTGCGGACGAGCGACCACACACGTAGGACGGTCAAATTGTTTATAAGCGCTACTGTGGCCCTGGAACGCGCGGATAGAGTTCGGTTGCCTAGAGATAAGAGGAGGAACACCTCACTGTGACTGCACCCTGTAACGTGTACTGTTAATGTGCTTTAGCCCAAGTGCTGCGCACGGCGATCACGATGTTGGGGGTGAATGTATCATAGACCACTTACGGATATCAGAGCCTCCTGTATCGGCGAGAACTGATGTGTGTAACCTTCACGAGGCATTTTGTTCACGTTCCCCATGCTCGATGGTATCAATGGGGTAACCGCCACGGTCAACACGAGCAACATGGAGAACACGCTCTTCCTGCATTTCGGGAGGCAGTGGATGGCGCACAAGACGGATTCAGGCTACCTCCTTTTTAATTTTGAAGCGGTTCCACTGAGAGGTTGGCTGAGACCCTCGGACCTGCCCCTTTCAGTGTTAGGCAGTTCTCGTTCGTGTTCGACCATAACCATCTTGTCTGAATAGTTTGAAAGTGCCCGTATTATCGACGCAAAGCCCGTCATACTGGTTCCAATCTGACCGTTTTCCTGAATGCTTTGAAAACGAAAGTTACATAGTATGATGATGGCAAGGGTGAGAACTTCAACTTTCCCATTTTGTTGCGATGTTGAACCTCTGCCATTAGAAGTTGGTACCAATGCGACTTCTAGCACTAGCACTACACTGACTCCCCCGTAGGCTAGTCGGCCGTTACCCACCTAGAAACTCTGGAACTGGGGCACTACAACTGCAATTGCCTGTTGGTGGTCTTACTACTACTACTACATCCCACGACTCATATCACCCTCTGGCAACACCTTTTGAAGTTGGGTGGCATGTCCGACGCTACCCCTGCTTGTTTCCGAGCCCTTCGAATCGGAATGGGGCAGACTCCGTGCTCTGCAGTATCATGACAACACACCCGCAGCAGACACGGCGAAGTGGTACTTTGGGGAAGGTGTTATGGTGAACTGAATACTACGCCTAACTATGTACACCGCAGTTCGTTCTCTTTCTTGCTTCCCAAATCCAATAGGCTACAACTACAACATCAATGTTCGGAATCAGCAGGTGAGCATCTTACACCTTAATCAAAACTCCATCATGCAGTATCGTCGTACACCAACACAGCCGGCGTTCTTTTGCGTACTCTCGTCAGCCCTGTCCAAGCTAGGTATTACGCGACAGAGACTTACCGAACTTCGACCCCCTTGTATGATCGTACAAGTGAGTCAGGGATTCCGGGATTCATAGGAATACTCACATTTTCCATCCAGCTGACCTGTGCAGTGAGCTCTGTCAGTCCGAACAACAAGATGACTTTGATTTCCAACGCATAGTACAACGATCCTTCAGCGGATTTTCTCGGCGAAAGTGACTTGGCGAACTTGGTAGTATCCGCACGCACAGTACACAGCGTCGAGAATTGATCTACGGCATGCCCATTCAGACAACGTGAATGAACTGCGTGCGCCACGTACCTCGTTCGTTGTCCATCCATATCGGCTGGTCCAGGGGTCCCCTATAGGATGTTATGACGATATCTAGGGAGTTACATGCTACTTGGGTCGACCGACGAACGGCGAAGGTCTCTTGGAATTCTTGCTCTTCGGCAACACGTGTACCCTTGCATAGCGTCAGTACGAAGAGTGGCGACACTGCATATCCCGTTAGCCCACCCTCGTCAGGATAGAAGCGAAGGCATTCGCAAGGGCCAGCTGCCCAGATGGCCCGCGGTAGATGCTCTTCTGTCTCATACGATGTTCACTGTCGGACGGGTTAAACGGTATGCTGCACTCGGTACCGTAGGTTAACTTTGCGACCCTGGAAGAAACAAGGTGGTCGATGTGATAAGATATTGCACCATCCGCCACAGCTTTGTTCCTGATGCCGAGGTAAGCCCATGCTTATAGATCATCTTAGCGAACATACACGTGACTATCAGGTCGGCAGAGGTTGATGTTGAGGGGTTCGAAGTATTTCCGAAGACTTGAGAACAACCACTCGCTTGCGGCAAAGCCTCCTACTAGGAAGGCAGACTTAAAAATGGTCAAAATGCGAGTGGGGCAAGTCACAAGGTTCATCTTACCGTGATGGGGATTGACGATGCTTGTTGTTGCTTCTTAAAAGCGTCAATGATCTCTCTAATAGATGGTTCAAAGAGGTCTGCGACGATCTTTCTAAAGCGACATCAGTGTCCGGCCCTATTAGAGAAAGTGGACCTACCCAGAGAGCCGAAGCTGGCCTGAACGTATGTCATACTGTGGATCTTTGTCGCGGACGGTACCAAACTTGATGTATTGGGGATCCTCGGCGTTGCGGAGACGAAGCTTGGTCGTTTTGTCAAAAATCTCCGTCATCTGTTTCAATATCTCTGAACTACAATACTTCGAACCTTCCAGTCTCCCTGCGAATGTCATGAACGTCAGCATGCCAGCAAACTTGTTTTTAGAACCAACTTCTGAGCAGGCCAGCAGCTCTCCGCGTAACCAATACGGACCCTTGTAAGCGACCTGACGATCGCTAGATTAGACGCCACAACTGTCATGTCTGCGTACTCACATTCAGCAGGTGCAATTTCTTCGAACGACGCCGGGGACAACCTCATTGAATATGCGCTCAAATCGATCGTTCCTCCTCCAGCATCGATGATGACAACGCCCTGCTGGCTCGGTTGCTCTTCTTCTTGCCCGGGGTGTTCAGGAGAAATAATAGGCATCCTTGACAGCGCCTCGGACGCCAGTATGTGCGATACGCAAAAGTGCAAGCTCGCTTCTCCCTCTGTCAGCAAGTGAACTCGATCCTGGCTCTCGGGCGAGCCCGAAACGAGGCCCGCCAGTGCGGCGGCGCGTCGAATCTGTTTCTGCTGCGGTCCTTCCCACCCATTCGGATGGGTGAGTACGTACTGGATGTGGCTCTCCACCGACTTCCAGAGGTTCGTGCCATGCGAATCTTCAATATACTTTTGCATGCATTGGAACAGGTAACGCATGAAATCCGCCAGGACGTCGACAGCCGATTTTCCAAGCGGAATGGGAGGGAGGTCTTCGTCAGCAATATGAGAAGCAGCCAGATGTTTTGCACGCAGGTGTAGCTTCCACCTAGATATTATGTTATTAATCTATCGCGTCCAGCCATACGAATGGTTAACATTGAATACGTACCACTCGAGCTTGACCCATTGCTCGTCCTCGGCTTGCTCGATGATATGATCCTGCAACGCCTCCGCACCAAAGGCACGAGGAGTACCATGTTGGTCGTAATAGACGGTAGACGGTATCTTGCAATCGCCGCCTACGTGCTCCTGCGCCGGGTACCTTTACGCAAAAACCTCAGCCAGCGCCAAGCGAAAACGTGGTTTAGCACGAGGAACATGAGGACGAACCTCGTCACCCCTTGTATCTTTGGAACTTCGCCTGGATCTAGAACAGCGTACGACACACCGCTGTACGTTGTTCCGACATCGAATGCGACAACGAGCCCACGTGAACGGCCTTGGTAGGGTTTTCGGGAGAGCATGACTCGAGTCTCGAGCGAGGACGGCTAAGAGAGTGACGTAATCTTTGCTCGCTGGCGTCGTTATGAGACAGATATAACTGTTACTGAGATAATGCGCCCAAGATGACTCGGAAAGACGCAGTGGGCCACGTCCCACAGCGGCCTTTTATCTGGGCTCCACGCATTGCAGGGCACGCTGAGGACGGCATCCATTATCATCAGAACCAAACTGCCCTCGATCATCTCGTGGAGTGGCTCTATCAGCAGTGCGGTGATTGATGTCAGGATGATAGTTTACGCCAAGTAGCACTCACCAACATGACAACGAACTAGCAGCGCCTATCAAGGAAATGAAATACGCGAGGTACATCGTTCCCGAACCCCCAGAAAAACGCAGACACAACGTGTTTGACGAGGCCCGTGACGCCGTCTGTTCCCAGGAGGAAGGTGCGGCTTCCTGACCGAGGCGACTCAATAGCTGCCCACATTTCGGAGTCACACACGAGGCGTATCAAACACACGCCTCTATAGCACCCCCGCCACATGGTTGCACCAAACAATCGAAGCGCTTCAAATGGCCGACAGTCGCTAGTACCACTTCGTTGCGAGCCTGAACGACCCAGGAAACGCCATGAACTTGTCGACTTTTGCGTTTACACCATCCAAATACTGGGTCTTTCCTGTCGCATTTGCGAGTCTACCTTGGGTCTTCTGGCGCTTCATGCCTATCGACCTCGTCGACCGCATATTTCGACGCGGCAGGTCGAAGGACGAGGAAGAAAGGGAAAAAGCACGAGAGGAGCGGTTGAGGAAACTCGAAGAGTTGCTCAAAGGGGCAGTGGAAGAAAACCAAAAGCTAAAAGAGGAAGTCGCCCAGCTCAGGGCATCCCACCAGAAAGCTGTTGACGATTCCACCACCCTCTCGCAGTCGCTTAAGCGAGAACAGGAGGACAAGGCAGCGACGCTACAGTCCCTGCGTCGGGAGGAGGATGAAAAGGGTAAAGCTCTTTCGCAGAACCAGCGACTGGTGGGAGAGCTCGGCGGCCTCAGACGTCAGCTAGAGAGCAAGGACGTTGAGCTCAAGAACCTCCGGAACGAGGTTCAACATGCGCAGACGAAACACGACGAACTCACCACTCTCCTCGAAGCTCGTAGCCGCGAATTGAAAGCTGCTCAGGTCTATCTCACGAAAGCCGATACACTCTCTGGTGCTGAAGTTATTGCTTTGGTTGACGCTCTCAACATCGAGATTTTACAGACCTGCGCCTTCATCTCTGACTCCTTCGACTTTGCACGTCAACCGGCGTACGCCGACGAAATAAAGGAAGCCAGCACCAGGATAAGCGAGCTCATGGGTTCCACGTTGACACATCTGCTCAGCACCGTGTTGCATAGCGACGACCCGCTCCTCGTGCAAATCGCACTGCAGGGTGCGACAGTCGAATTTTCGCGCTGGATCATCATGACTTGGGACTTTGATGGTCTCCAAGCCGAGCAGCCACTTGGAGAGATCTACAACGACATCCGTGAAACAGGTGAATTTCATCTTTTCAACGCGTTACTTACATTAACGGCTCTATAGAAACGCAGGCAGTGGGCGGTCGCTGGCGTGCCTTGACACGTGCACATGCACAGAAGGTAGCCCTGCAGGAAGGTGACCTCCACGCGACGATGGTGGCCCATATCTCCGACACACTCGTCATCATTATTGTCGCCGCAGGATGCACGAAGAGCTACGAGGAAACCTATCGCATATTCACGCAAAAGTTTGGTGAACGCGTCTCCAACGTTGTTAAGCTGGCGTCACGGTTGAATAAAGCGATGGGTGAAGAGGTGACGTCGGCTGACTTGTGGCCCGTCAATGCGACTTCAGGTGAAAAGTTCGACGGAGCTATCATGGACAATTTCGAGTCAGACGGGGGGGACTTGAGAGGGGAAGCTGTACTCTGCACGACCGCACTAGGTCTGCAGAGATGCGAGAGAGTGATGCGGGGAGACGCAGTCGAATTCAAGACTACGACACTCTTGAAGCCCAAGATAGCACTTGAATCGGTAGTTGACGCTCTGGAGCGAGATGCCAAACCATGATTCCTGTCAGAACAACCGCGCGTCTTCACGGATAGAGAACGATGTTTTTTTACCTATGTCATCACTTTATTGTATTTACCTATGGTTTGCTTTGGTTGATCGATAAATTATCTGTTGTAGTCAACGACGGTGTCGCGTCACAATAAGAGAAAGCAATGTATAGCAATGGATCGTATGAGTGTCCTGAGTCGTAACAACTGCGAAGTGCGTGCTCAGCTAATGGAATCTGTCGAACTGATTAGTACATATGCAATGCCTCGGAGATTAATCCTACTAAGAGCTCGTAGGAGTATCCACCGAAAGGGTATCATCACCAGCAGCTTCCTTGTCAGAAGTAGGAACAGTCTTCTCCCACTCTTTCAGCGCAACTTCGAAAGACTCCCAGACGGATTGACCGAGGTGCGCGCCACCTAGCTCTCTATCATCCGGCATTGGTCCGTCTTTCTGGTCATCACTCCCCGAAGGTATGCCGTCGGGTGTGGGTATTCGTACGTGAACTACTGCACATTCTCGGTACAGAGCTCCCGCCTTCAAGATCTCCTCTGGAGCATTCTCATTGGAAGTCGTGATAGCGGGAGTTTGCGAGCTCTTGAATGGCGTCGGAAGGAAGAGCACGTGCAGGATCGACTGGACTGTAGCGGTCTGCGATTTGACCAACAGTCTCAGGAGTGGCTGCGTGATGAAATAACTGAGGTAAACTGTTAGGAATGACCGGAAAACAAGCCAAGAGCAACTTACATGACAGTCCCAAGGATGGACCGACGTGTCTGATTGCTCTTCGCCTTCAGAAGGGTGGCAATGGTATCCGCGCGACTGATTCCCGGACAGACAGAAACTGCGACTATATTTGACTTTTGAACCTTCTCGCTCACTACACGGATAGTCGTCTCGTCTGTTTTAGGTACCTGGCCACCGGATGGAAGGGCATCTAGCACACGCTGTAGATGGCGCATGAACATGACCATTTCGAGAGACCTCCGACCTTCCTGCTTGAATAGCGGAGCAGTTGGCGGAAGTATTTCCGTTATCGAGTACGTCATGGCTGCAGCTGCATAGAAGGGGTTGACAACGTTGATGATGCGGATATCGCGTTCCACTGGAGCGACGAGCAGGACGGGAAGCAGCAGCGTAATTATCAAAAATGTGGCTAATGAGGATGCTCGTCGACGGTTTGCAAGCTCTGTAGGGTCGTCAGAGGCCAGAAGTGAGCCTATAGGTTGGTATTCGTGTGCAAAGACGATCGCGTCCAAACGAGTTTCCTTCCCCGTGATGAACCCAGTACAGAATGAGCGGACGGAAGCTGATGAAGATAGGTCGCATTCTTCTGCATAAATGTGGTCGTTCTTGGTTGTAGAGCGCAGGAGTTCGATGAGAATCTCCACTTCGGGATAGTTGATCGGTTTGTCGGAGAGAGCAATGACATGTGCGCCTCGTTGGGCCAAATTTTGGATTAGTGTCAGCCCGAGTGGGGTGAAACCGCCCTGAGAGATGAGCATGAGAAGACCGCACTGGAGAAAAGGTGAACGAATGACTCACGGTAACGAGGACTACACGTGCATGCATGTCTCTCTCCCTGTTTGTTGTACGTCCTTGTGCAAAGGCGTGAACGACGACGATCGCAAGAATGGATACGAAGGCATGCACATAATACGATGAAGGCAACACGGTGTTGACCACCACCCCGAGGATTTTGAGGACCATGGTAGCTACAATTCGTAATCCGTTGTGCCCACCAGATGCCCCTAATAACTCTGTTGAGTGTTTTCCTTGCCAAAAACTAGATTTATAACAGTGACGAGCACACGAGGACCGAGACTGGAGCCGGAGTTGGTGGTAGTGACGAACAGGGTGAGAGTTTCGCGGAGTCTAACCGATCACTTGGCCAAGCGAGTCGCGTCTAGTAGGATAAGTTCGTGTTGTGCACATCGTCAACGCTGACCATGTCGCTCAAAGTCCCAAAAGCCAACAACGTCCAGCTCTTCAAGGAGGGCTACAAGGTACGATGGAACGAATATGCACATAGATCGCTACACCAACTGACCGATCGACGACTCTGGCTTTTTAGCATCTGCAAGGCCTCGAGGATGCTGTTCTGCGCAACATCCAGGCTGTTTCGGAGCTATCCGATCTCGTACGAACAAGTTTTGGGCCAAATGGTGCGTTGTATGACAGTGGTCGTCCCTGTTCGTTCCACTGAATAACAATATAAAGGTCGTAATAAACTCTTGATTAATCACCTTGGTCGGTTGTTCGTCACATCTGATGCTGCAACCATCATCAGAGAGGTCGAAGTCGTACATCCAGCTGCAAAACTACTTGTGATGGCATCGCAAGCACAGGAATCCGAGGTCTGTCTGATCCGTGCTTTATACCAAACCACATCCTCCTGACCTTGCGCAGATGGGCGACGCAACCAATACCGTGATCATCTTTGCAGGTGAACTGCTCAAAAAAGCAGAACACCTCCTCATCATGGGTCTACATCCAAGTGAAGTCATCAAAGGATACGAACTCGCATGCACGAAAGCGCTTGCCGAGCTGGAGAGTACGTCCCTGTCCGACTGACGCGTGATCGAACGCAACTAACAGCCTTCAAGATCTATCGGCATCCAGCCTTCCCTCTCCTTTCACGCAATCCTCACTCGCAGAGGCACTTAAGCCTGCCATCGCATCAAAACAATATGGATTCGAAGACACCCTGTCCACACTTGTCGCAGATGCTGCACTGGCCGTCATGCCAAAGAATCCAAAGAACTTCAACGTGGACAACGTACGCGTCGTCAAAATCATGGGAGGAAGCCTCTCCGGCAGTCGTGTAGTACAAGGCATGGTATTTGGTCGGGAACCGGAGGGCATCATCAAAAAAGTCTCCAAAGCCAAAGTCGCCGTCTTTACTTCCGCGCTCGACATTTCCCAAACCGAAACCAAGGGGACCGTCCTCATCAAAAACGCCGACGAAATGCTCAACTTTACACGTGGAGAGGAGAAACACACGGAAAAGGTTCGCCTTGCTTCTATACTGTCTTTCAAACCGCATATACTCACCTCCTGGACATACTAGATCTTCAAAGAGATTGCTGATTCGGGTGTCAAGATCATCATCGCCGGATCCTCCGTCGGTGAACTCGCCCTCCATTATCTCAACAGATTCAACATCGCCGTGCTCAAAGTCCTCTCCAAATTCGACCTCCGTAGGGTAAGCCGCGTCGTCAACGCCACCCCCCTCGCCCGAATCGGCGCTCCCACCCCAGAAGAAGCCGGCTACGTCGACATCTTCGAGACGACAGAAATCGGTGGTGACCGTGTCACGGTGCTCAGACAACTGAGAGAGGACGAAGTGGGATACGATCCAAGGACGGAAAAGACGCGGACGGCGACCATCGTTTTGAGAGGCGCGACGGCCAACCATTTGGACGACCTGGAACGGGCGATCGACGACGGCGTCAACGTCATCAAGTCGTTGCTCAAGGACCCAAGACTCGTACCTGGCGCAGGTGCCACGGAACTCGAGCTCGGAAAACGAGTGGATGCGTATGGAAGTGGGCTCAAAGGCCTCGCCCAGCACGCCGTGAAGCGGTATGCAATCGCACTGGAGGTCGTCCCGAGAACGCTTGCAGAAAATGCGCTCGGTGGTGCAGAGGGAAACGAGGTGCTCAGTCGACTGTGGGCAAAGCATGAGCAACAGGGTGGAGAGGCGTGGGGTGTCGACGTCGAGGTACTCGTCTCACTTGGCCCGTTTGTCACGCATTACTCATCACAGGACACCAGGCTGAGCGGGATGGTACACTGATAGCCACCGATTACAAGATCCTTGATTCCCTGGCTGCCAAGTCATGGGCTATAAAACTTGGGACAGAAGCTGCAGTCTCAGTACTGAGTGTGGACAGCATCATCATGAGCAAGCCTGCTGGCGGACCAAAGGTACCCCAGCAAGCGGGTAACTGGGATGAGGATGACTAGACTTGTATCACGTTCACTTGGTGGGGCAAATTTAGTTAGATGCAGTACAATAATAAATTTCGTTCCAATTCCAGCTACTGAATGGTGGGGGCCAACAGACTTAAAAAATGAGAGAAAAGAGTGGAGGCAAGGTTAAGTGAGAGTCAAGAGGGGTGTGCCGTGTGTAGGGGGATTGTACATGTCCATGATAAAAATGCCGCAGACTGACGGAAAGACGGGGAGAGTTCGAAACGATGAGTACCAGAAAAAGTAAAACAGCCTGAGTCCACCAATGAAGAAAGATTTTAAGGATGCCCCCCCAGCGAGCGTGTACAAGCACCATCGTTGGTTTTGTCAATCTTCATGCCCAATATGTGTTGATTGAGATGAAACGATGTCCACCTCTTCCTCTTCTTCCTCCAGGATTGGCGCTTCCATATCATCCTCTTCTACATCATTTTCTGCCTCGTAATCTTCGTCAAATATAACGTGGAACTACGTTTCAAGTCAGTGTCACGCTCGTATCCCTTGATTCAACAACGCACATGAGTGATGAGGGCCTTGACGAGTTTGTGTGTATGTCCCATATTGGCGAGGATAAGAGCAAAGTCGTTTTGGGGTGCTCGCAGCAAGTTCGGACTGAACACAATGGCGAGCGCTTCCGCTGTCATGTGATTCTGTTCCTCAAAGTCGGTGACTCTGGACGCAACGATCAGATGGGAACATTTTCTTGTCAAAGAAAAAGACGCACTTGTCAAGATGCTCAGCGACGCGCTTCAGTAAATCGAAGTTGGCACGTGGTAGCGCATGAACGACACCCCGGATGCTCGACAACCGTGCATGCGGATTTTCCACCTCTGTAATGACACAGAGAATCAGACAAGTAGATAGGGAAAAGAAATCGACGGACTGATAGCTTCGATGATGGCATAGTACGCCGGCGAAGGAAACACGGGTTCTGGCAAAAGCCTAAACCATGACTTGATGAGGTCGCCGATCGCATAGACATCCGTGCTCTCAGTAATGGGCATTTCACCCCTGTTGAACGCTTCACGGAGGGCATTAATTTCAGAAGTAGCTCCTGCAATACGATCTACGATGCGTGGAGGTGAACGACAGTTGCCGCCACGACGAAAAGACGAACTCACAGATTCCAACTTCGCTCAACCCACGGGCCTCTACTTCTAATAGACAGCTCGCAATAACGGAAGGGACAGAACCATTGAGGACTTCTGCCCCATCTGCTTCACGTTCAAGCAGGAGCTCCAGTTCCACACCAAAGACTAGGTAGCATCGCATGAGTACCGTTATTTTGGGCTGCAAGATTCAAAGCAACACCCACCAGCAGCAGGATCCCGGGAAGCCGACGGTACCCCGACAGGATCGATAATATGGTCGGACAACTGAGGCTTGGGAGAGTTGCCGAGGTACGTCAGACGTCGCTTCACAGCAACATTGGACACATTCGTGATCGTATCTATCCATTTCGTCATCTCCTGCCTCGAAAATGCCTGCAGCAAGTACTGTTCTCCTTCTTCCGTGTCTAGCTGGAACATGTACGACCTTTCATTGTTGATGAACTGCGCCACTTTGGCACCCACGACAGAGAGCACCAGCGACGGTTTCCCAGACGGCGTGAAATCCAGCTCCGCAGGCGATTTTTTCGTAATCAACGTATGGTCCGTAAACGCACTCGAAATGGGTCGCATCAACTGGAAGAACGCAGACGAGTAGCTTTTCTTCATACGATGCTGCTTCTGGGCTTGGGTCATTGGTTTTCGAGGCCGCATCACCTTGTTCAGGTATTCGTCCCGCCGTTCCAATCGCAACTGCTCCTGCTTCTTGTCTTTGCTGAGCCGATCATACAAGTACTTGTCTCGCTTGTTCTTTTCGTGCTGGAGCGAGACAAGACGTTGAAAGGGTCGGATGACCTTTTTTACGGAGGCGGAACCACTGTTTTGGGCTTGAAGGGCTTCTCGCTGTGCTTCCTCTTTGATGCCACGAAGATCAAAGTGGATGATGCTCACTTCCTTTTCGATATTGTTCAGGCGCTCAAAATCCCGTCGGTCGACATCTTCCCTGGAACGGCTACGCATACTGAGCAACATCGGCGTGTTGAGTATAAGGTCGCACAAGTGTCTTGAGGAAGAGCATCAGCACATTGCATACATTGACGACCCCCACTAAGAAAGAAAAAGTCCTGACCTGCGCTTATCCAAATTAATAATGGATTGCGGATCCTCCGATGATATCGTCACAGCATTCGGTATACTGACAACCTCCAGCATACGTTCCAGAAGCCAACTAATATCAACGATCAGCGAGTCTCCATACAACTTCTTCGGAACCGTCGGTCGTGACAGCAGAAGGCCGAGACTGTCACACGGGACACCACGGATGTTGGCTACGTTGTGCCACGGTCGCTGATGCATCCGACTCTCGGGACTAAGGATGGCCGCAGTGAGGACGGCTTCAACAAATGATCGTACAATAGGTCGTTCGTGGAGGTCGGCAAAACCACCGCCTCCCTCGAGACTGCGTATGCGTGCGATCTCGATGGCCCGTAAGCACAAGTCCATGCGAGCCTGCCGGTTCCGGATACCAAGTTTTGGCGCTGCGAGTTTCGAGATGATCCATTTGCGGAGGATGTTGTATGCGCGTATACAGCTCCGGATGCTTGGTGGAAGAAGACGGTAAACGGAGTCCTGAGAATCGGTTACCATCGACGATGGTTGAACCTCAATGACATGGGAGTACATCGTCTGAATGTCGACGTCATCCAAGAAGCTAGTCTCCCGCGTAGAGAACCACCCCGTCCGGTCAGCGCTTTGAACTTCAAGCAAATCAGCAGTGATAAATAAATCCTGTGATACAAACGTCAAAGGAGAACCAGTCGCACCAACGGAAAGTACGTACTTCTTCCGAGACATTGCTGAATGCGGCGTAACCCATGGCGTTCAAGTTTTCCACCAAATCTTCAGCAGTAACCCGATCGAGATCTGGTGCTTGATTCCCGAAACTTCGAATCTGCGAGACTGTTGCTGTGGATCGAGGGACAGCGGTGACGAGCGCCGGCGGATGCAAGGTGTGGGATATAAACGTCGACAACGTGTCCTTCCTCGTAACTTCCAATCCATCCCAGGCTTGAGCGAGTTCAGCGTCATCATTTGCTGGAGGACAATCGGGTACCGAACGATCCAACGGTGCTTCTAAAAAGGTTCTAACCAGTTCATAGAGCTGGACGTCATCTAGACAGTCCTGTGCACCCCCGCCAGCAGTAATCCACTCCTTTACAGCCGTGAAGATTTCAGAACGGTACTGTACAACGTGGATCGGCGCGTTCGTAGAAGTGTTGCTAGATGGCCGACTCCCTACGAACCGTTTGCGCAAGAGCTACACCCCGTGAGCCACAGAGAAAGTTATACCGAAGAAAACCGCGGGCTCACCTCGAAAAACACGATCGGTGTCACGAAGCTGCGGAACACATTCCACCACACCCGCGCAAACTCGGAGTGGTCGACGACCAAATCCCTGGTATTCCCATCTCGCAATGATGTTTCCCCATTATCATCCGCCACTGCAACTGAAACGCCTTTGAGACCATGGATGAGTACGTTCACCAACCTATCCAGAGTCCCGGCTTGTACGAGTACTCGGATGGGGCGTTCGGTGGAGACCTCCGTCATGACGGGATGGTTAGTGCGTTGGGATATAGCAGGCAGAGAGTTCCTTCGCTGCACGCTACTCTTACGCTCCAGTCCCTGGGAACAACCTGGTTTCACTCGGATGGACGGTGTACGAACTACCGTTCTCTCGCTGCCCGACGTTTCGATCACCGAACTGGGGGGGCGAGACGGAGCACGCGATGCGGATCGCGAAGCTGAACCGGGATCCTTGTCTGCTCGTGCTACGAGAAGTAGCTCTCCGTCATACACAGGAATGGCGGTCCCTCCTAAATCGACATCTCCGATTTTGAGTAATTTATCTTTGCTTGCTGAAGCATCAGTTTTTTTGAACGAGCGCAAAGAGGTGTCGATGTTGCGAAGTTGTTGGAGCTCTTCCACGCTGAGTTTGGTCGGCCAGCTCTCAAGACGACCTCTCCACACCTGACCCCGATCAATAAGCGAGACAGTAGGTAAAGGTTCGACAAAGAGAAGGGGAACCAGGGGATGACAGTGTGTATGAGGAGGCGCCGTGGACTGACTCCAGAAAAACGGCTCGAACAGTCCTTTCCTCCGCGGCTCGGCAGCCAAGGAAAGGGACATAAACTGGTCGACGCTAACACTGGCATCAATATCCATCTCTAAGCCCTTAGTTGATGGAACGTACCGCTGGAATTTCAGAACAAATGCATTCTGCCCACTTTTCCCTTCAGATAGGTCCTCCCAAAGCGAAATCAACTTGCAAACGTCTGGTAATAACGAAGCAGTCTCAACAGGTGTCCTAGAACAAAGCGCAAAGCGCGTCCTGAGACTTTCGAATATATTCTTGGCCTCCAGAAACGGCTCGGTGGCCCAATGTTCGTCCACCTCGTTTCGTGCACGTTCCAATTCGTAGCGCATCTGTTCCTTCGTGTCTCCTCCCCACGCGGTCATCATTGGCTCTTTCGCGGTGGCCACATGCCCGCCGTTCTCGGGATAAATCCACGATTCGACAGCGATGACACTCTGTTTGTCGACACGTCTCCAGGCTTTTGTCAGCCTCGCCACAGGACGGGAACACAACGCAACCAATATCGCCTTCCAGGAACACTCATCTCCGGCAATACGGCAAAGTTCTCCGACTCTGGCCCAAATCGAGATGACCTCGGAGCGCGAATGCGTGCGAGACGTCCGGTCAAAGTGTGAACTGTTCGCATTGGATGAATCCGAACCAAGGATTTGCATCAAAAGTAATCTCGTCAGCCAGTGGGGATGATCATCATTGCCAAAGAACTTGGCCGAATGGGGTAACTCCGCATGGACCTCGTCGTCGGAAGCACCAGAAGAATGCGCACCGAGGACATGGTCAGCTGTCAGATTGTCAGGAAGATCCTGGAACGCACAACGATGGAATGTTTGGAGACTGAAAGCAATCAGGTGAGGATCGAGCAGCGAAAGGACCTCGCGAGAGAAGCCATCTTGTGCGAGCATCGCCCAAATTCTTGGCGGTCGTTCTGCTGCGTCGGTGAATGGAATCTGTGGGCGTTGCTGCCGAGGATTGAGCGGCTTGCCTGGAGAAGGTGGAACGCCCGGTGTTCCCAGCGCTTCCATTAAAGAAGCCACCTTGCTATCTTGAGGTCTTGGCGAGAACGTCCCGAGATTCGGAGAAATGGAACTTGTACCATCCATCTGTGGGGTTCCTAAGTTCGGGTTCGGAGACGGTGTGTAGATCGCCTGGGTAGAAACAGACTTGGGCACACCACCATTGATGGAAAGGGAGTTAATGCTGAAATTTGGAATAGTGCTGGATGCAAACTCTTGCCAACCAGACTCGTCAGATGGGGTACCATAGTATCTGACATATTCTTGGGCCATCCACACTACCCTGGCGCGTTCGGCCTCTTTGGTGTACTCGTCTGCTCCATTGACTAAATTGGAGCAAAGACGGGTAAATTCGTTCTCGAACTTTGACCGGTCCATGAAGAAAGGCATACAGAGGATGGTCGCAGAGGAGAAGTCCTTCCACTCAGGGCTTCTTCCATCTGCGAAACGCTCCGCAGAATTCGGATTTTCGTCCGTGGTAAGAGCGACGAACGTTGTCGCGAACACAGCTTCATGCACGAGCGCTTCAAAGGTTCCCTTCACGATATGCCCTTCGCTGACCATTAGCTCGGGATGCGTCCTTCTTCCCCAATACGCCCGCTTCTTCCTTCCGACAGACCCGAAACCATCTTCTCTCCCTCTTCCTGACCTGCCGAGTTCCTCGAAAACTTCCGATTCTGCAACCACTTCATCGTCAAGACTGGGCGGGACGACCCCCGTAGGAAACAACTCTTTGACTGCAGCGCTTCTATCACTTGGCGGTTTATAGAAATACAACTTTGACCCTTTAAGCTCGGCTTTAAAAGGTTTCCAGCCCTTGGCCAATGTTAAATTAGCAGCTGTGCTGTAGGGTCTCTGGTAAGCTTGTATCATCGACGCAGCATCCGTAAGACGATTGATGAACCCAGAGTTGTAGGTGATCTGAGACGTTCGTCTTGAGACAGTGCCGTTGTCTGCTTCTGGCGCGTCACTAGAGGTGGGTGGAGCTAACAATGAAGAAGAGGGTTGGGCTGCGGAAGCTTGTGCAGCTAGGTTGGGAATCGAGTGCTTGTGAGAAGGACCGGCGAGACTGAAAGGGAAAACTCCACGGCCCATTGAAGTGCCTGGAGATTTATCACCGTCAAGAGGTTTCGTTGAGTCCCCTGACCCTTTTCTTTTGGGACTGTTTGGAGAAAGACCGAGTTTGGAAGCAGAAAGCTTGGTCGGTAATCTGGGCGTGAAAGAGTGCGTTCTAGCATTTGGTGTGGGTGGCGAATCGTCAGGCAAAACAAAACCATCTGACGTGGGAGAAGAAACGGATATGGATATATTAGGTTCGTTCATAGTAAGAGAGTCGTCGGAAGGGGTATTGGATATATTGGCGGCGGTGGACGGAAAAGATTGGATGGTTGGGCTTGCAGTAAGAGCATTGTTGGCAAAAGAGGCGGGATGCAGAGTGGCACTACTGTTGCTTCTATTACGGTACTCTTGTATCCTGTGCTGAAAGGAGACATCGAGGGCAGGATGAGATGGATCGGGGAAGCTTCTGAGGTCATCTGCGGACCTGGACCAAGTTTTGCGGGATATGTTGCGAAGGTCGCCCAGACCACCGTCAATATCGGGAGAAGGTTGTTCAGAAGAAGATGGGTATGCCGAATTTAATTCAAGTGACTTCTTCGGTTTTAAAGCAAGTTCCGCAACGGACCTGGATAGGATGATGTCAGTGAGTTAGGGTAGAAAAAGCGACGTAATTGGTCCGGATATAAGACCCTGGACACGACTACGACGAATGGAGAAATTGGGGATAAACGAAAGGGGGAACTTACTTGGTATGATCTAGAGCATGGGGTTCTGACTGGAAAGACGAGAGGATGGGACGAGGGTCTGTGGGTCTTGAAATTTTGGGCCGCCTGACAGAACTGGTACTTGTCCTCGGCTCAGATGCGATGGAGATGGAACGCGGGTCGGAAGTCTTCCTGCCAAACCATTTTGAAGGTTTTGAAAGGAAATGGGAGATGCCAGAGGGAGAGTTTGAGCGTGCCTGCGGAAAAGCAATGTGGGCGGGCGAAGAGGGTGTCGATGAGGGATTGGGGGTGGCATCCTGTGTGCTCAGAGTGTTGAAAGATTGAGGAACGCGACGTGGCGCCATTTGGGTATGGTCGAAGGCAAAGGAGCGCGAAGATTTTGGGGGGATTTACAGTGGGAGGTCTGGATGGATGAAAGAGAGGTCGATGTGTGAAATGGAGTGAAAACACGCGTGTTGGACGTACCAAAGGACAAAGAGGAGAGGTGCTGTTGAGTGGACGTTCATGCAGTGGACATGAAACGCTGCACCACCGTGGCACCCCACGATTCTGCGTTTTAGGAAATGTGGCGTACAACCAGATAACATCGATATCCACTCCAGAACCGAAAAAAAAAAAAAGTCAGTCAGACTACACGATGTCAACTGTCTTCATTCTATCCATGCGTTTTTGTAGCCAAATCAAGGTTACGCAGCGCCTTCGTCCCACACCGATCCCGCGAGAGCGCACGGCCGGACATTAATTCCCAACCCAGCCACTGCGCCCGTGAATGTCCTTGATGCAGGGCCACATCCAACCAGCTTGGAGATGCAGCTGGTAAGTTTAGCCATCAAACTTTGTGGCATACCCAAGCTTTCAGACCAGTCCAACGTCCAATGAGGCTTCCTGGCAATCCGGTCGTGTCTGCCCCGGCAACTTTGGTTGTCCTTATAATCCTATCGCGGCAAGTTGATTTGGCGGCGACTGGCCTATTACCACACCGCCCGGGGATCGGTGATAGGATTCATCTCACCAGCTGCGGACGCCATTTGGTCTATCCTTCGACACAACTTGTCAGTGGTTTGGTGCGCGTCTCGCGTCTCCTGAGTGGTGCTCCGAATCTCATGAGAAACCCAAACTCAAGATGCACGACGTGATCCCAGGTCTGGTAGCGCCGAAGCAGCCCCGCACACGCTCAAGCACAGTAACAGTGTCTCTTTGCCCAAGAACATTGGTTACAAATACAGAACAAACAAGTAGTGTACACGACGTCGACGACAACCCGTGCATCCACCTTATTTCCACAATAATACTGCTTCACCACTTTAAGCTCCGTTCTTGACAGCCTGCCAAGCAGGCCTGTTGGAGATATCGTTCCACCACCTAGAATCGAACCTCAAGTCAACACCAATCGCATGACCAGCTCGCAAGTCCCTCACCTGAGTACGTTCGGCCTCTTCTTAATCACGTCCTCGTGGCCCGCAACCGGGAGCATGCTTCCGTAAGGCAGGTGTTGGAGGTCAGCGAGGGTCACGTTCTGCGAGCCCATGAGCGATCAGCAAATCAAAACGGTAGGACGATCCTCAACGTACTTCGCCAGCCAGGTATTTCTGCTTGCCAAGGATAATCTCATACACATCGAGCTTTGCCTCAAGGTTTCGGAGGTGCTCGCTAACTCTGGCTTGGTCTGTCTGTCCACCAGACCGTCTTGACATACATATCAGAAATCGGGCGCTCGCGCAGATACGCATATATACATACAACTTGAACACCTTCTCGAACACCAGGGGAGCAAGTATGGAGTTAAAGTTGAAGGCCTCGACAGAGGCCGCTTGTTCGAACAAGGCCTCCTCCTTGAGATCGGTGGGAATGAGGCCAGTAGTACCCTGGTTAGGGTATTTCTTGATCAAATAGCGAGCGATGGCGCGGGACTCGTATAGGATGAAGCCCTCATCGTCCTTGCGATGGTAATGTAATCACGGGTCAGTGTCCCCATAACGAACTCGGTGGTTCAACGCACGATGTAAGGAATTTGGCCAAATGGCTGGAACCGAGTAAACTCGGGGGCCTTGTGCGCACGCTTGGCGAGATCAACGGGGACGAGCTCGTAGGGGATCTCCTTCTCTTTGCAGATCAGGCCAACGAGGCGGGTGCAAGTGGACTGGGGGAAACCATGCAGTTGGAGGACCATGATTATAGCGAGACTTGATCAAGATGGTAAGCAGTTTGGATGGAGCCTCATCGCCGGATTAATGGCTCGCTATATAGTATATGGTGTATATCCATATTAGGTGTCAGGTACAAAAGGCGTCCAAAGCCCATGGTGAGCTTACTGATAATCTCGCTCCGCAGTAACCACCATCAGGTCTAGTCCACGCCAGTCGGCGAATGACAGATGTCAAGAACCTGACTCAGGGACCCGCCCGCTGAGATGATTAAATCCCGATTTCCGGAGGACTTAGACATACGATGGATGAGCGTACTGTCAAATAGCACACTCACCGGGAACAGGTGATTATTATCGCTTTTAACAGTGAAACTTCTGGTTGACCATGGATGAATTCATCTGACCAATGAGAAAAGGACAAGTGGCCGTGTCGACATGTAGTCATCGATCACCAGTCACGGATCACCTCGGGAACGCTTTATGACCCAACTCACAGGAACTTGAATGCGCTGACAAAAACTGTGGACTGTACCTGGTCTCTGCGCTGACGGCAGCTCCGGGTTTCAGTGTTTTCCACGTCGTCGAAGGCTGTCATCGTCTTTGCAGAGCACAGCGCCAACGCTGACG
Source organism: Boletus vinaceobasis (assembly GCA_038092335.1). Taxonomy (NCBI): domain Eukaryota; kingdom Fungi; phylum Basidiomycota; class Agaricomycetes; order Boletales; family Boletaceae; genus Boletus; species Boletus vinaceobasis. Next base: position 5,676 of record JBBPQE010000162.1, on the reverse strand, counting down.
AGAAATTACGAACTGTCGTGACAACCGGCATATTCCAGTGTTTGAATTGGCATGGGCGCGAGGGAGTGCATCTGATTTGATTGCCCTTCACGTGATTGGTCCACGTGATTCCGGTGTGAGACTCAGGCTTATTATATACCTCCTGCATGATCATTGAGCGTGTTCATGGGGCGGGTCGTGGAAAGCCTAACCACGGCCGTATACCCCCTAACGGCTCTTCAAATACTGTAACTCATCCCCTTCTAAACACTGACTTGCATTCAGTGCATCGTGGTGGCCCTAAACTTGGAGGTGAACATGCATCACTGAAACAGGAGAAGCGTGCTCACCAAATACAATCCATTTTGTTTCATTTTTCCTCATAGATAATCGCGGATAATCACTCTGTAATGAGGCAAAATAGATCATATTCAGTTTGCACGCTTCTCCTGTTTCAGTGATGTGGAGGGAAGTTGAACAATTCCGATGGGACAAGGCGTTGAAGTCCAGTTCTTTAGATCACTTGACTGAACTTCTTTCCTTCGCTTTCCCGCTCTGAAAGCTAACGCAAAACAGAACAAACGTGCACGCCATGAGCATGGTCAGAAGACTTCTCTAGAAATCGGTCTGTTCTCACCATTGACAGGATTCTAACTGGTACAAAAGGCGTGCCCATGGAAGGGGGGTAGTCTACGAGGGCTTCCATGAAGATGTTCAATGCCCCTTTGCTCTGTGGGGCGCTTCTCGCGTGCCTTGGGATCACTTCTGCATCTCTTTCTCCCTTCCCCTCAGTCCCGATCCCACTATCAAGCTTTTTCGATAATGAAGCAGCATCTATCGATGGCACCACTGGTAATTTTGACAAGAACGGCTCGACATATGTAGCGGAATATCTTCCCACAGGACCTTGGCTCTTCAACGGCATCACGGTAGATCCCAAGTTCATTGTCTTAAGCATTCGCGAAACTGAAACTGTACTTTCAGTATGACCTTCCGGCATCATGGGGTTCAGGTGTTGATAACGCCATTGCCGGCGGACAGGCTATTGAGCTTCCTAACGCGACTTATGTGCACGAACTCCACCTGCTTTATGCCGGAGATGGGACTGACAGTCAGCTTGCATACCCTCCCGATTAGCCCTTACTAATGAGTGTTCTGTCCTAGTTCAATTTAATGACACGTTTAACCTCAACTACGCGGATGACACTGTCTCGGAATTTCTATGTGAGTCTGCCGCGCAACTTCTCTCCCACCACTGTTGCACTTTATTTCAGTCACGGGAAAGAATTGGTGGAGGTACCCGACTCTGAATTGGGGCGATATCCGAACGTAAGCACATTTCACGACTTCGCATCCACGTAGCCGTCCCAACCACACATCACACTAGCCCCTACCACTTTGATAATTATGGTGCTTCGACGAACTGGAATTCATCTCAAATATTCCAACTCTCGGTATCTATCCCCTCGCGTTCTGCACTAAAGAGTATCACGCTCCCGCAAACTGCGAACGCTCCAAACAGACTTCATATCTTCGCCATATCCATCACCCCATCTGTTGTCCCGTCCGTTGCACCGACAGGTCCCGAACTATCGATTCGCACCGTGAAATTTAGTACGCGTTGGGAGGATGTCAACGGGCAACGTGCCCAAGCAGTTGCGATCACGCTGGCAAACCTCCTACCAGGAAGCCTTGCATCGTCCCCGAATACGTTGATCCAGTCCAAGTACGAAGTCGAGGTGACTGGCGAAGGTGTGACGACAGTGATGCCAGGAGTGGTGTACCGTCTCGTGCCGGCGGACCAGGCACGTTTCGATGTGCTTGTGTTGAACGACAATGGTGCCGGGAATGCGACTGTTCGGATCAAAGACTCCAATGGAAACGTCGTTGGGACGTCATCCGAGTGGCCCATTACCCCCCTCCGACAAACATGGACTGCTGATGAGAGCGTCTTGTCGACGCACGAGTCGCCAACTTGGGTGGGTGTATTTTTGTCAGTGTTGGCACGTGACCGTATTGATTTTCGTTGCAGTGGAACCAAGCAAAATATGGAATATTGTGAGCAGGAGACGACCTTTCCCGTAGAGAACGAACGACTGACATCCACTAGCATCCACTGGGGTGTTTTTAGTGTTCCCGCTTATGTAGGTTGTCTTGTCGGCCTGTGACCCATACGTTTCTTACGCGACGTTTAGGGCCCGCCGGGGTCTTATGCCGAGTGGTATGAGTAAGTGTTGTATGTCGTTACTTCCTTTTTCTGGACTTTACACGATATCCAGCTGGTACCTGCATAACCCACCTAATTCGAGCAGTCCTACCTGGAACTACCATTTGGAGACATATGGACATGTGAGTAACCCTACACTGGGGTTAGGGTCACAGCGGGATTGATCAATCTTTTCTTTGACAGGACGTGGTTTACGATGATTTCATTGCAAACTTTACAGCAGGAAACTGGAACGCAAGTGCCTGGTTAGATTTGTTCGACGAAGCCGGAGCCAAATACTTTGTCCTTGTCACGGTTCGTGGAGGATTAGCGTGAGACCTTTCGTCTTGACGTATTCTACAGAAACATCATGATGGATATGGCTTGTTTGACACCAAAAACACGACGCACCGAAGTAGTGTCTACCTCAACCCCTACCGCGACTTCGTCAAGGAGTTGATGGACACTGCGAAAGCTGAGAAACCCCACCTCCATCGTGGAACCTATTATTCACTTCCCGAGTGGTAGGTCGTTCCAATGTCAATTACGCCGAGTATCTAATGGGTATCGGGTATCTCGAGGTTCAATCCCTACTTTGCACCGTACGGGTTTGAGCAATGGCCTGGAGGACTTGCACACAATGCGTTCAACTACTCGGAGCTCGAACCCTACACTGGCATGCTCAACATTTCCGACTACATCCAAGACCTGCAGTATCCACACATGCTATCTCTTGCCCTTGATTACGGGACCGAGATTATGGTATGTTGTACGAGTATTGGTATATTCTGTACTAACACTCGTTGAAGTGGTGTGACATCGGTGGTCCAAACAACACGCTGGAATTTGCAGCACAGTACTATAACAACGCTATGGAGAATGGGTACCAGGTCATTATGAACGATCGTCCGTTTCCCGAATTGTTCTCTCTCTTTCTCTCTTCTTGACTGTCAAGTTTACAGGTTGTGGTGCGGTCCCTGATTTCGACACACCCGAGTATGCCCTGTTCGGATCTCTCTCCACAAGAAACTGGGAGACGAGCGAAGGCATGGATCCATTCAGCTATGGCATCAACAACGCCACCAACGCAACGGAGTACAAGAACGGTACTACTATCATCCAAACTTTGGTCGACGTCGTGAGCAAGAACGGAAACTAGTAAGCCAGCTCTCGTATACCCCTTCTCGTTTGTCGGTGGTTTATCTCCTCTTTAGCTTACTCGATGTCGGACCCACTGCAGAAGGTGACATCATCGCCCCAATGGCAAACAACCTCCTTGCAGCTGGCCAATGGCTCAAGTACGCTGGTGAATGCGTTTACGCCACCGTATGTATCCTGCACGTTTGTGACGAAACACATTTATAAGACAGTCATAGGATTATTGGTACCAAGCGTCGCAGGATCCGACGGGGTCGTACCGATTCCTGACGACCCTTGAAACGTTTTGCATCGTCGCGTTCAACAAACCCACCAATGGCTCAGTTGTCATTGATGCGGGCGGCGTCGTGCTTCCTATCCAGAAGGGAGACACGATCATGCTACTCGGGCCGACCAACGGGACGACGACAGCTGGACAGGACCTCGAGTGGAGCATTGACGGGAATGGAGTATTGACGATTGATGTACTACAGAGTCAGATCGACCAAGTCGATTACGCTTGGGCGTTCCAGGTCACGTATGCCATTTGACACGGCGGTTAGATAGTAGCTACGTACAGAACGAAGCATGTGGCTGTACAGGATGACCATCTCTAGACAGAACGACTTCCTTGCGCCCCGTTGGTCTTTCTTGAATGGATCAGCGTAGCTTTGGCCTTGCCGAGGGTATTCGAAGAGTGTGGCATGACATGCATAACTGATGCATAGTAGTGGTAGTGTTGAATGGCACTGATAACTTCGATTCACACGTCAACGCGGCATGCGGACAAAACCATGTCAATCACTTCTCCTGATCCCACAGTACCAACCAACCTGAACGCTCCTCTGACGCCGCAAGAGTACTTCAAAACCATTCGCCTTGTTGGGAGTTCCCGCCACTATAATACGTACGTACTTTCTCCTGTCACTGGCACCTTCGATATATATGGACCTATCCCACGAAACGTCGTTGAATCCTCGACGAAATGATAAGCTTATCTTCTCTAGGGTGCAAGGTGTCCATTTCTGCGTCGTGGCGGCCTCGTTGCTATTCTAAACTTCAAAGTTGGACGCCGAATGGTTTTGGTGGATTTGACACACTACGGATACACTCCTATCTAACTTTCGGATCACTCAACTGGGAAACTTTCCCCTACTTCCCCACACTGGAAGTTGACGCCAACCAGAATAAAGATGGAGGTGGTCACCGCGGTCAGACGACTCCACCTGAGAGACTGGTACAATGCTCACTGGAGGTCCAGGCATTACAGAAGGTGTGCTCTATTGGAGGCGAGTCGCCCATGGGGGCTGCAGCTAGTGTTATGAGGGTCTTTAGTATCCCTGCGCTCTGTGGAGTTTTACTTGCATACTTTGGGACCACTCCTTCTCTCACCCCATTTCCCTCGACTTCAATCCCGCTATCTAGCTATTTCGATAACCAAGCCGCATCTATCGATGGTACCACTGGTAACTTCAACAAGGACGGCTCAACATATGCAGCAGAATATCTCCCTACAGGACCTTGGCTCTTCAACGGTGTGACGGTCAATCTTTTGCTTCTCTTTAGCGTTCGTGGGGATTGAATCTGTACGTTTAGTATGACCTGCCGACTTCGTGGGGCGCAGGCGATGATAACGTCGTCGCCCAAGGCCAAGTCATAGAGCTTCCCAAGGCGACTTATGTCCATGAACTTCATCTCCTTTATGCCGGAGATGGGACCCACGGTTAGTACTATACATATCATGCCAATGAACTCTGTTGACGCATGTTTCACACCAGATCAATTTGATGATATGTTTGACCTCAACTATGTGGGTGACTTTTCCCAAGACTTTCTACGTGAGTTACCGACCCCACTGTCTCCCTTTTACTCACTCCAACATCCTATCTCAGTCACAGGAAAGAATTGGTGGAGATTCCCAACCATAAACTGGGGTGATATCCGAACGTGAGCCCATTTCACAACTTCATTTCCTTTGAGCGACATTGACCGCGTTCCCGAATTAGCCCCTACCACTTCGATGACTATGGTGCTTCCAAGAACTGGAATTCATCTCAAATATTCCAACTCTCGGTATCTATCACTTCGCGTTCTGCACTAAAGAGTATCACGCTCCCGCATACTGCGGACGCTCCAAACAGACTTCATATCTTCGCCATATCCATCACCCCATCTGTCGTCCCATCTGCTGCACCGACAGGTCCCGAACTATCGATTCGCACCGTGCAATTTAGTACGCGTTGGGAGGATGTCAACGGGCAACGTGCCCAAGCAGTTGCGATCACGCTGGCAAACCTCCTACCAGGAAGCCTTGCATCGTCCCCGAATACGTTGATCCAGTCCAAGTACGAAGT
>JBBPQE010000161.1:0-42841 GCA_038092335.1 Boletus vinaceobasis | reverse complement strand
GCCCCCCCCGTCGTTGCCCTCCCCTCCCCAGCTCCCGAATATCTCGCCCTCGACGATGTCTGGGACCCGTGGAAGGCATATACCGACCCGCCCCTAGATCGCCATACCCGCCTCAACGGAAGCGAACCGAAGAAGCCTGCCCAGCCACAGCCTCCCCGCGATACCACCCTCGTTCAGAATTTGCCTCCGCCCGCCCCTGCTCGACGCCCCGGTCCGTCCACGCTACCACATCCTCGCATTCCCTCTGACCTTCACATTCCCATCTAGCCGGTAGCCCTTTTGTGGATGGTCCGAGCTTTCCAGTTTCTCGCCTGAGCCCGGTTGCCACGGCACCAAGTCCGCGAAAGATGTCTATACAACACGCCCAACCTGCTCCGCAGCCTGCTCATCCGAAAAGCGACGCCCTTGGTAACCAACCTCCCACACATAAACCGAGACGCTCCTCTTTGTCGTTCACCCGCCCCGCCAGCCCTCCCGCCGTGGTTCGCGGACAAGTCGCCCCTGCACCCAGCTTCGACTTCGAAGAATCCTTATCTGCAGCCAACCTGACCTCTGTCGTCAATCAGTTTCGTTCATATCCCCCACCCATACGGCATCACACTTCTCCCGCACCTCCTTCCCAAGACACCCAAATGGCCATACAACATCCTCCCTCATCCTACCATCACCTATCGCCACAGAAGCCTGCATCGAGTTCCAGCCGCTCTTCTACTAGTCACCACACCGATGCCTCCCGGAGAAACAACGGATCGCACAGCAGCTCTACCTCTGCTAGCTCAGTCTCCCCTGCTACCGAGGTGAGTTCCCCTCTCCTTTTCCAGTTATTTTTGGTACTCGTCGCTTTTCATCATCCCATCTCCGGGTCCACTGCGACCGGCGTCCCAAGTCCGATGGTGGAGCTCGGTCATTATCCTCCCGGCGGTTTATGCACTGCCCGACTTTCCCGTACTAGCATCGATCCGTTGACGTCTATCTCCCCGCTTGTGTTTGCCTCTCTTTGCTGCCTCTCCCATTGACCTCACTTTGTATTAGGTAATTGACGTCAACGCACACCCACACAGGCGCTTAGATCCCGTCGCTTCACCTTTGAGCAATTCACATCCCGTCCGTAATCGATCCGGACTGTTACATGATATTTTTCGAGCTAACTTGTTATAAACCGACAGGCGTTTCCAGCCAATGGCCCGTCGCCATCTGTCGTCGCACCCAACCCCTCCTCCCCTTCACTTCATCGTTCCCCCACAGTCCCTCCCACCAGTTACACTGACCGTGTCCGACCACCTGCCCGACAGACATCACACGCCGGAAACGCACAACCTCCCATGTTATACGACGTGCTTCGCTCAGGAAACGCAGACACGGCGGGTCTAGTGCGCAAAGGTCCGCTGATCTTTGCTGCCACTACACCACAACCCAGTGGGAACATGCATCCCTATTCCTCCCCCCCTGTTGACTGCGCGTCTCCTCCGCCGTCCTCTTCCCAGCGAAGCAACCACTCCGGTCCCGGCGCCAGTCCGACCGCTCATCCAACTGAGCTCTTACCTCTGACCCGCAAGTCAAGCAGGAGTAGCTTGGTCCGTGTGGCGGTAGAGCGCACACCATCTGCTGTCGCCAGGGGCGATGCTAATTCTGAACACTCCCGCCCTCGGGTCTTGACCAAGGCACGTCCTACCACCCCTCAAAAGCCCAGCCCCCCTCCGTCCCACACGGTCCTCCCCAAACCGGGTGATCCGCTACTCCTGGATGATGACCCCTTTGCGAGAGTGGGCGGCGTGAAAATGATGAAGCCAAGGACCCGGTCGTCTTCCACCAGCGGCACGACGTCTTCCTCTCCCCCGAGTCTGCGCATGAGTAAGGAAGACGGATCGTCAAGCGAGGATGGACACGCCAAGACGCCAAGCACACCACCGCCTCCGGTTCCAAAGGTTTCATTGACTGCACTCTCTCCCAACGACGTGCTCGCGATGGCGGTCACACCCCCACTTTCCATCCCAGAAAAGTCCCCACTCACTCCTGACGAATACAAGGCCGCACGTCAGCAACGCCGGGGCCAGTGGTTGGAAAAAACCCCGCCGCCGGCGATCGCAGAAGCAGTCGCAAAGCAACTGGCTATCGACCAGGAGAGCGAGGAAGAGCAACCTCGTGAACCGACCCCTCCGCCTCCGACGTATTTCCCCATCATCGCATTCATGTCGGACGCGCACCTTCTCCCCGTGCTTCTGTCATACTTGTCCTACGCCGAGTGGGTTCCACTCTACAGCGCGAACAAGCAGGTCCAGGAACTGTTCCAGAGCAGGATTCTTCGTGAATTTGTCCTGGAACGTTATCTGACTACAGTGGGGTATTTGAAATGGAACTATGAATGGGCGGAACCCATTGCGTTATCGTTGAAGGCAAATTCAACACCATCCCTGCGTTTCACCCATGCTGACGTGATCTATAGGATCTCCACAATTATCTACGAGGCGTGGCGATGCCAGTGCATCAGTATGGTCGACTTTCCGTCGCGTACCTGCAGTCTAAGATAGTGAACCGGGATCCTCCGACCACGTTTGATGCACCAGACATCCTTGCTTTGGCAAACACGACGCGCGCTTACACGCGAGTAGTTCTCCGTCTCCGTGCTCAGGCAGAGTCCGAGGACAAGTATCTCAAGACGCTGCGGTCCGCCGAGTCGAGCCAAACCGCAAACGGGTCGCGTCCAGGCACGCGTCACCCCAGTGTGTCAAGCCGGGCAGCGTCTCCGACGTCTTCCAATTCTCACTCCCATAACCATTCCCAAGGGAAGAACGGTCGAAGCCCAAGTTCCCCAACGTCACCGCGATCGAAATTCAGCTCGCCCCTCTATCGACTCGGGCGCGCACCGGCCTTGAGGGTCTTTGTACCTTCACCTGACGGAGACTGGTTATCTGATGCGGGTGTCGTGGAATGTGAAGCTGAATTGAAACGTTCGGGTGTTCTCAAACTTCTCCAGGTGGGCGATGTCGTTTGGGACGTTGCTGTCGGGGACGAGGGAAACCTGGGTCGACTGATGTGGGACGGGCGTTATCTTGTGGTACGCTTCTCTTTGGCTTCGTGTTGTAGAGCAGCCCTCGACTGACGGCCTTTACAGGATCTGGATTACAGATACTCCCGTGTGGGTGAAGTGTCGCCATACTTCCACAGCTTGGCGTTCTCTCCTTCCTACTTCCATCGCGTCATTCGCATCGCTAGTTCTGCGACGCACAATCCCCATTGTAATCCTATTGTCTACATTGACGTAAGTCCATGGGGGCGGGAGATTGCGACCAACCTGCAATTGCTGCAAGATCGAGCGCGAACGGAAACGTACGTATTGCGCCAACTCGCGTTGAACCTGTGCTCATCCATCACGTTTTACCACAGCCCGCACGGCGCGTTGCATGACGTCGTTCGTTGGGTGCACCGCTCCACGTTTACCATCCGTCCCCCTGTCGCGCCTTTTCAAGGACAGACACACTCCCGTTCGCGCCCTCTCCGTGTTCCCATACCAGGCGTCGAAGGATTCCATATCGATCCCGGCTGGTACGGTACTGTGGTCCTCGAGTCGGAAGGGACACACGAAGGTCTCGCAGATCTTCAAGGGCGCTGCGGGCCTGGCGTGTTCCCGCCTAGAGCGGAGGCATTTGCCACCAAGATGCGGAACGAGAAGGAGAAGGAGAACAGGCGGGTATGGCGAATCTTGCGCGAAAAGAGGTGCGTGTCGTGCTTGACGGTGTGTTGCGATGCCGGACTGACTGAGGGACTAGTCGCCCCGGTGAAATCTGGCTCCGAGCTGTGCAAGTCAAGGAACGATTGATGTGAACTGTGGACGTCTGAACGAATCGATATCTTTGGACTCGCTCGTCGTTGATGATGTGGAACTTGCACTGTTACCGCGTATGTTCTTTGACATTTACCATTGTTCATTTTATCTGGTCACGTCCTCTGGAGGAGAGCGAATGTAGCTTACTTGTATTTCCAATCGTTTAATGTTTTCATTCGCTAGTGAGAATATCCCTACGTTACTGTCGAACGAGTGCCAATGTCATGGTTGATTTTCTGTGCACGTGACCCGTCGCGTCGTGTTAACCCGAGTTGTTCTCCGAATACCCCTTGACTATCAACGCTCGTCTGCGACAACGCTTTCATCCCGCCCACCGTTTGTTTCATTTTCATCCCTGCAGCGGGTCTGTATCATCACGCTTTTTCTCAAACCTTTTCAACGCGATCACCACGTCCATGTTCCACCCGTACGTCTTCCTCGTCGGAGTCTACCTCCCGCTCGTCGCCGCCTCGATCTACCCGACACAACCGATTCAAGCGACGGTATGGTCGGCGGATCAACCGATGCTCGTGAGCTGGGTCGAGGACTGGAAGTATCCAAAACTGAGCCAGATGGGTGCGGTCGACATGTCGCTGTGGTGCGAAACGGACGTAAGCAATCCGTCGTCCGTGTGTGTGCACGATGACGCTGACGATGTCGATGTGATGCGATAGACGTACCTCGTTCAACTCGCTTCGGGTGTGGATCCGACGACGAAGACGCGTCAGGTGACCGTACCAGGGTCGGTGTTGAAAAACGGGTCTCAGTAGTGCGTGTCTGTCTCGCTGTTCTGTTTTCGAGCCTTCTTTTGTGCCTGTCCGTCCGGTTTACCTTTTGCCTTCTGATGGATGTCCGGGTTGATCGTGGACGTGGTGGGACCTCCTCGGAGGAATCGAGATCCAGCGTGACCGTGACCGGGGATCGCGAAGCGGGCGGGATGGCGGTGTCGCACGGCATCGGGGTCGAGCGATGCGCATCTCGACATCGAGATACGATCTGGGTGTGTTGAATCTGGCGCTGACGATCGATGCTCTTTTTCTGGTGACCGCGCAGCACACTCCGGTTTACGACGGGCAAGCCGACCGATGTGGTGATTTACTCGGCCGATTTTGCGATCATGCCTGCGAATATCTCGACGGGTGGTGTGGCGTTGGCGACGCAGCGTGAGACCGGGTCCGGGACTGGGGCTGGCTTTACGACCGCGGCATCCTCGTCCTGGACCACGACCACGATGCGCGTGACGGCGCTTCCGACCGGCCCATCGACGACGTCTTTTGGGGTCCCGCCACCGTCGGGAACGTCCGTACCGGGGAGTGGGGACCCGGGGCAGGGGCAGGGGCAACGTCTTACGAATGCGGGACGGAAAGGGATCGATGTGGAGAAGCTCAAGTTTCGGTTCGTGTTTGTGATTTGGCCGGTGTTGATGGGGATTACGATGGCGTTGTGACCGTGATGGACGACTTGGATATGTTTGTATTCTTGTTTTGTAGCGCATGGGTAGCCTGTCCTTTTGATCCTGTCTCAAGGTGACTGTGGAGCCAAAAAAAAAAAAAAAAAAAGATGCAGGTCTCTGACAGCCACTGCACAGTGATTCAAAGCACGTCCAGTATACGTACGCTATCTACCAGCTTATTCACGATCCTCGGCGTGATCGCCTCTACCTGCACGGTGATCTCGCTCTCGGCGGCGACCCGTCTGTATGCGGCCACGTTCCCAAGGTGCGGTGTGAGCAACAGCGCACCGAACGGTTGTGTCAGGCGCGCCATCAACCGGACGGCGCGCGTCCGTTTGTCCGTTTGCGAGACGGACGAAGGGGGGCGGAGCGAGACGGCATCGCGCGAGGGCGCGGTGAACCGTCCAAAGGGAAAGGGCTGCCTGAGCCGCGCAGCGAGGCGCACCGCGCGCGCGTGCAGGGTCGCCGCCAGTGGGACGTGAAAAGGCCCAGGAAACGACGGCACGAACGGGTCGTCGGTGCTCCCCGCCGCGGAGCGTGTGTCCGTGACACTGCCGACGGGCTGTCGGTCGAGGAGAGAGTCGATCCAGGGGTGGACGAGGTAGAGCGACTCCAGCTGGGAGAGATCCTCGTTGGTTCTGATCGCCACGATCCCGAGTGCGGTTGTCTGCGCATGAAAGACGTGTTCGAACGCACTGCGAGACACCGACAGAGAGCCGAGTTTGAAAACGAGGCATGGGAGTTTCATCCGTTGGCCTGCGAACAATGGGACGGGGAGCGCGTTGAGCCGGTCGTACAATGTCATGACCGACGCGAGATGGAGTGAGGAGGCACGCAGTCCGGCGGTGATCATGTCCATTTCGGCACCTGTGATGGCCAACGGAATGTGTGTGGTCAGCGACTGGTTGAACACGGTTATACCAACCGGGAGGCAGCTGTTGAAGCTGCCAGATTTGCCTGTCCATGCAAGGATGCTCGTGTCTCCAGAACTGGTCAGGAGCTGCGCTAATAGGCGCCCGAGCGCCTTGTTCCCTTCACCATAGACGACTGGCAACGAGACAGAAAATATGCCAAGCAACGAGTAGGCTGCATCCTCAACCCGTGTCGTTCTCCGTGTGGAAGCCAGACGAAGCTTGTCGCGTATGTCATCCAAACCTGGTTGGAGTGCCATCAAGGATTGTGCCGAGACACCAGTTGCCTCCTCCATCTCCTCGATGATTTCCGGCGACGTCTTGTGGTTGGGGACGTCCAGGTTCAGGTATGGAGTCCAGTCCTCGGTGTAGAATCGGACCACCTTGGAGGCATGATATTCCTGGAATGTCCAGGCCCGGGTGTTCCAGATATTCCTCACAAGATCACCGCGCCGCGACGGAGACCAGATGCCGAGGAGGAAAACAATCGTCACGGCAGAACCTTGGTACCACTTGAACATGGAAACCAGGGCTTCTTGAAGAACGAAATGATCTGCTTTGTTGATACAGCACGTATCGCTCCATGCCCAATGTAATCCAGCATCTCGCACGATCTTGCAGAACATTTGTAACTTGTAATGAGTGCGAGCATCCTCGAGATCGTACACAGCGGTGCGTATGACCTTTTCGAACAAAGGCTCGTTTTCTTCCCACTTGTGCGAAAACATGGCATAGCGGTAGTACTCCGCGACCTCTTGTTCAATACGGGCATGATCGATGTGTGTGGTCATAGACGAGACCAACTGGTCGAAGACTGGTTGTGATTCGAATGAAGATACTTGCTCAGCTTTGTTGAGAAGACGACCGGAGTCAGTATTAATGAGCATCGGCGGGGATTCGCGAATGGCAGCTCTCGTCTGTGTTGGGTTGCCGTGCGGGCGAGAACGGTCTGCGAGACAGGATCAACATCTAAACATCAACACGACTTCGTCGCCCTCACCAGGAAGGTCTAGGCCAGATGATTCTGTACCCTGAATGAAGGGATCTTGCATGACGGGGGGCAGTATTTTGGTGGACTTGGTGTGAATTAGCGTCAGCGCCAGCACTTGGGAGAGAAGAGAAGAGAACCTTTTTGTGGACACTATCGATCATTGCGTCCTGCTGTCGCAAATGAACTCGTTCGAGCGCCCGACCAGCGACTACGTGATGGCTCGGATTTCGAGAACTAGCAATTGCGTCCGTTAATAACGCATTCGTGTTCGCGAGCTTGTGGTTGTTCTGCGGATCGAGTGCAGCATCGTCGATATGAATTTCTGGTTTCTGGAATGTGATGTCACTGATGTGTAGACGGGACAATGGGAAGGAGAAGAGAAGAGAACCTTTTTTTTGATATTATCGATTATCGCGTCCCGCTGTCGCAAATAAACTCGTTCGAGCGTCCAACCAGCGGCTACATGATGACTCGGATTTCGAGAACCAGCGATTGCTTTCGTCAATAACGCATTCGCGTTCGCAAGCTTATTGTTGTTCTGCGGATCAAGTGCAGCGCCGTCGGTATGAATTTTTGGTTTCTGGAATGCGAGATGTAGACGAGACAATGGGAGAGAAAAGAGAAGAGAACCTTTCTTTTGGCGTTACCGGTCATTGCGCCCCACTGCCGCAAATGAACTCGTGTGAGAGCTTGGCTACCGGATGCATGGTGACTTGGACCTGGGTAACCAGCAACTGCTTCCTGTGAAGAAATCCAACCAAAGCAAGGTAGGTTGGCAATAAAGGTGTTCAGACAGGGCGTGATCCATCAGTGGACAACACTCACCGTGACCCGGGATACTTTAGTAGCAATTTTAGGTTGACTTTGACTTCGAGAACCAGCGATTGCTTCCTATGAAGAGATCCGACCAAAGCAAGGTGGATTGGCGGTACAGGCGTTCAGACACGGCGCGATCCGTCGATGGATAATGCTTACAGTGATGCGGGATAGGCTTTTGATGGTAATTATCCCGCCCTCTCCACCAATTGCGAGAAATCGGTCATCTGGAGAGAGCGCGATTGAACCTATGGATCCAGTGCACTGGATGGAACCAAGATGGGTGTGTGTTGGCGTGTCCCAAAATGTGACAGTACGTTTTGCAGAGTACGCGATGAATTTCCCATGTTGCGGCAGGGCGATGTGTGGGGCCCAACTGGTATCGGGAACTGGCCATTCCGAGACTGCTGACCCATTGGATGCTTCGGTTTGGATAATTTTACCGACAGATACGTTGAAGAGCTCATGATTTGACCACACAAGACCATCATTGAACCCGAAGGTTCCTTTCACTTTGATGTCCACGAGTAAACGGCCATCATTGCTGTCGTAGACCCGGATTGAATCATACGTAGCTGTCGCGATTCGATCACCTTGCGGGGAGTGTTTCGCTACCTCCACTGGATTCTGGTAGCCAAGCACCCGCTTGCGAGTTGCGACATGGCAGACGGTGGCTGTGCCGTCAGTTGATGCAACGACGAGTTGAGTCGAGTCGGGCGAAAAATCGACTCCGTTGACGCTGTCGTCTTGCTTGTGCGAGAAAACTTTTTTGTATGTCTTTGTGTCCCATACCAACACGTCGCCGCCGCATGTCCCCGCTGCGATCCATCCGCCGTCCTTTGAGACAGCGAGATAGCATGCAACATCCGCCGCCATGTTTGCCCTTTCTGTGCCGTCTTCCACCCGCCACACTTGAATCTTGGCTTCATGGCTGCTCACGAGACACTTTCCGTTCGCTGAGAATGTCACTGCAAGCGCTTCACTACCGCTGTCGATTTCGACGAGCGAGGGGTAGTCTTGTGCCAACTCTTCAAGTTGTCCATCGGTCAGCATCAACGCAACTCCATCTTGCCGGTACGCACCAGTCATTTTAGACGTGGTCGTTAGCGACACAACATAGCAGAGAGAAGGCGGCAGTCAACGAACAAGCCGTGATCCGTGCATGTTTTCTTCGCAATTATATGCGTTGCTCTTGCTTGAAAGTTGATATAGACCAGTGCGCAGACGCCCAATCACTGTATTTTTGGCGCTGGCTCACACCCAGGTTACCCCTGCCCGTGCTCCCAACGAGGGAGGGCTCTTTCATGGAAGCACCGCGCCACCCAAAGACATGCCAGTGGATACGAACAACTGTTTGTTGTGACCGACAGGTTGACATCCGTTCCACGATGCGCCACACTTCATCATGGAACATATATCTACTCGACGAATCCCAGGAAACGTACCTACAACTGGCACCAGCGCCTCATCCATTTCACGGGCTCCTGCATCGATATGGGCAAGATAGCAGATATCCACTTATCTGTTTCTCTCCCTACCCTTGATACGATTCACGGTCGCCGAGGTATTTACGTCCGCACGCCACCTCTAACTCTCTCTTGACGCCCGCCATCTTGATGTTTGCCTAGTTCGGCGGCCACAGCGACACCGAGGGGGACGCGGGGTTCGGGTTTTTGGGTTGCTTTTGATCTCAGTTGGAGGTTGGCTTGATCTTAAGCGTCACCCGCTGTCATGCGTCAGCTACTGGGGCGGCTATTTCAACCTGAACGCCAGCAGTCGGGAGGATCATGTCTTGTCCGGTCCGAGGGTCCGAATTGTTCCTGCGCGCGTTTCTCCACATTCCAAATTGTACATTCGTCGATCTTTACCGCAGTGTCACCAACGAATCCTGTTCATTCACTTGGAACCATCGTCCAAACAACCATCTACCTTGGAGGCTTCGGGAGTAAAAAGAATACGAGGATCAACACATACCTGGGGTTTCATAACGCGTATGAACGTTCCCGCAATCGTCACGCCGGCTGAACACACACGTCCTCCCCAGCGTTGAAGGGAAACGTCTTGCGCGGACGCGACCCCATCTCGACCTGTCTCGGCGGTCTGCCCAAATGCAACAACGCGCTTGCCTAGTGAGCGCTCACCTTGTACACTCCGACTACGCCCTCCTTGAGCAACACGGTTATCAACTATCGGCCAATTGGCGATGGGTGGTGGGTGTAAGTCTGGTGACCGGACCGTCCTAATGAGGCAAGCCGTCTATAGACGGTCTGGTAAAATTGGTTGACAGTTTGCCAGGTTGCCTTGTGCAACCTCTTTCGAACGGGCTGGTCACCAGACTAGGTACACGATAAAGGTGTCTTCAGCTGTGCCGACGACGAAACATTGGATTGAACCATGAAAGTCGACGGTGGGGGAGCTGTCCAAAGCGGAGAAGAGAGTCGGGGTTTGTTTGTGAGGGGTGGAAGGCGGGGGGGGACAGGACGTGCGTTTTGACGACGTGTCCGATGATTTTTGGTCGCGGTGTCGAGTTTGGGTCGAGAAACTTGACCATCCCCCCAATCATTCGCGGTGAGGTTCTGGTCGAGCATGTCTGATGGGTTATTGCGAGTAATAGGGATCACGTATTGATCAAACCTAACAAAAACAGAAGAAAGGTAGCTTTACCAAGTTGTGTCGAACGATCCGGACGATCCATGCGACTTGGTGCAAGCTCGATGTGGGGCGGTCTTTGTTCCGAGTTCTGGTCCGAGACGGTCACCTGATGCAACTCGGCCCACGAAGATCAACCAAAGGACGCCTTTGAAAACAATCCCGAAAAATACAGTCAGGATCGGCGATACCGAAGACAACGAGCATCGTGAAGAGGGTCGCAAAAGGGAATCTGAAGCCTGGATTCATTGACGGGACAAATAAAAGTCTTGACAACCACGATAATAACACGGTGAAGAGTCCCGTATAATGGATGTCAAGTCATTAAAGCACGTCCAGTATGCATACACTGCCTACCAGCTTATTCAATATTCTCAGCGTGGTCGCCTGTACCCGGACAGTGATCTCGCTCTCCGCAGCGACCCTCCTGTATGCTGCTACATTCCCAAGGTGAGGTGTGAGCAACAGCGCGCCAAACGGTTGTGTCAGTCGAGCCATCAGTCGGACGGCTCGCGTCCGCTTGTCCGTCTGCGATACAGATGAAGGGGGGCGGAGAGCTGCCACGTCTCGAAGGGTTGTGGCGAACTGTGCACCAAACGGCTGCCCTCGGCGAGCAGCGAACCTCGCCCCTCGTGTTTGCAGGGTTGCTGATGTGATATTGGAAGGGACAGGAAACGACGACAACCCGTCAGTCCAAGAAGACTGGTTGTCCATGTCCCCCGCGGGTATTGTATCTGTCACACTCCCAACAGGTTGTCGGTCGAGGAGATGGTCAACCCAGGGGTGAATGAGATATAGAGAACCCAGTTGAGAGAGATCCTCTTTGGTCCTGATCTCCACAATTCCGAGTGCAGCTGTCTGCGCTCGGAAAGCATGTTCAAACCCACTGTGAGAAACTGACAGAGGGCCGAGTTTGAAAATGACGCATGGAAGCCTCATCCGTTGTCCTGAAAACAATGGTACAGAAAGCTCATTGAGTTGATCGTATAATTTCATAACCAAGGCAAGATTGAGTGAAGGGGTACGCAGTTCGGCCGCGATCATGTCCATTTCAACATGTGCCCTGGTCGGCGGAATGTGTGTTGTCGGCGGTTGCTTGAACATAGTAATACCGACTGGAAGGCAACTGTTGAAACTACCAGACTTCCTGTCCATGCAAGGATCCTCGTGTCTCCAGAGCTCGGGAGTAACTGCGCCAATAGTCGCCCAAGCGCCTTGTCCCCTTCACCATAGACGACTGGTAACGAGACAGAAAAGATTCCAAGCAACGAGTAGGCTGCGTCCTCGACCCGTGTCGTTTCCCGTGTGGAAGCCAGACGAAGCTTGTCGCGTATGTCATCCAAACCTGGTTGGAGTGCCATCAAGGATTGTGCCGAGACACCAGTTGCCTCCTCCATCTCCTCGATGATCTCCGGGGACTCCTTGTGGTTGGGAACATCAAGATTGCGGTATGGAATCCAGTCCTCGGTGTAGAATCGGACCACCTTGGAGGCATGATATTCCTGGAATGTCCAGGCCCGGGTGTTCCAGATGCTCCTTACGAGATCGCCTCGCCGCGACGGAGACAAGACGCCGAGGAGGAAAACAATCGTCATGGTAGAACCTTGGTACCACTTGAACATAGAGACCAGGGCTTCTTGGAGAACGAGGTGATCCGCTTTGTTGATACAGCACGTATCGCTCCATGCCCAATGCAACCCGGCATCTCGCACGATCTTGCAGAATATTTGTAACTTGTGATGAGTGCGAGAATCCCCGAGGTTGTACACAGCGATGCGTATGACCTTTTCGAACAAAGGTTCGTTTTCTTCGCACTTGTGCGAAAACATGGCATAGCGGTAGTACTCCGCGACCTCTTGTTCAATACGGGCGTGATCGACGTATGCGGTCATAGAGGAGACTAAATGGCCAAAGATTGGTTGTGATTCAAATGAGGATGCTTGCTCAGCCTTGTCGAGAAGACGACCGGAGTCGGTATTAATGAGCGTTGGCGGGGATTCACGGATGGCGTTCTTGATGGCCGCGTGAATGATTGCTTTCGTTCGCGCTGTGTTAAAGTGAAGGCGAGAACGGTCTACGAGACAAGATCAGCAGATAAATATCAGCACGTCGTTACCCTCACCACGGATGTCTGGATTAGATGACTCTGCTCGCTTGGTGAAAGGACTTCGTATGACGGAGGGCTGTATTTTGATGGACTTGGTATGAATTAGCGTCAGCGTCGGGGTTTGGGATAGTGGAGAAGAGAACCTTTTTGGTATCATCGATCGCTGCGTCCCGCTGTTGCAAGCGAACTCGTTCGAGAGCTTGACGAACGGGTGCATGATGACTCGGATTTCGGGAATTAGCGATTACTTCCGTCGATAACGCGTTCGCGTTCGCGGGCTGATCGTTGTTCCACGGATCGACTGCAGCGCCGTCGATATGAATGTGTGGTTTCTGAAATGTGTGGTGTAGACAGGGTGATGGGACCGATTCCTATAAGAAATTCGATCCAAGCAAGGTGGAATGGGAATAAAGGCATTCAGACACGCCGTGATCCATCCATGCACAATACTTACAGTGGTACGGGATGGACCTTTGATGGCAATTTTCCCGCCCTGCCCACCAATTGCGAGAAACCGGCCGTCCGGAGTGTGATGGAAACTATGATTTGAGCATGTTGGATGAGACCAAGCTGGGTGTGCGTCGATGTGTCCCAAAACGAGACACTACGACTTGTGGAGTATGCGATGAATTTCCCATGTTGCGGCAGGACAATGCATGAATCGCTGTCGGTGTCGGGAACTCGCCATTCCGAGACTGCTGACCCGGTAGATGCTTCCACTTACTTGATCCCATCGTCAGATATGAAGAAGAGTTGATCATTTGCCCAGAGGAGACCATCGTTCCATAACCAGGGTAATTCAATAGCCGAGGTTTCCGCAAGCAAGTGGCCATCGTTGGCGTCGTAGATCCGAATTGAATTTTTGGTGGCTGTTGCGATTCGATCACCTTGCGGCGAGTATTTCGCTGCTATTACCCAACTCTCATGGCGAAGTGGATCGACCACTTGTCTGCGAATTGCGACGTCCCAGACGGTAGCTGTGCCGTTATCCGATGCTACGACGAGTCGAGTCGAGTCGAGTCGGGCGAGAAATCGACTCCGTTGACGTCTTTGTCTTCCTCGTGCAAGAAGACTTGTTTATATGTCTTTCTGTCCAAGACAAACACCGAGCCGTTCCATGTTCCCGCTGTCCATGAGAATGTCCCCGCTGCGATCCATTTGTCATCCTTCGAAACAGCAAGACACCGGACACGTCTCTTTGCTACTGTTGTCATTCGTTTGCCATCTTTCACCCGCCACATTCGAAGCCCCTCGTTACCGCCGCTCACGAAATACTTGCCATCCGCCAAAAATGTCATTGCAAACAACCGGCTACCGCCGTCGACTTCAATGAGTGGGGAGTAGTCTTCTCCATCAGTCAGCATCAGCGCAGCTCCATCTTGTTAGTACACACCGAGGATTGTAGCGGGTACATAATGACTTCGACTTCTATTATCAACGGTTGGTTCCTATAGGAAATCCGATCAAAGTAAGGCGGATTGGCAGTAAAGGGTATTCAGACACGCCGTGATCCATTGATGGAAACTACTTACAATGATGTGGGATAGACCTTGACTTCGACTCATAGAGCCAGCGATTGCTTCCTGTGAGGGAATCCGATCAAAGTAAGATGGAGTGGCAGTAAAGGTCTTCAGACACGCAGTGGTCCATTAATGGAGACTGCTTACAGTAGCGCGGGATAGACCTTTGATGGTGATTTTATGGCTTCGACTTATAGAATCAGTGATTGCTTCCTATGAGCAAATCCAATCAACGTAAGATGGAGTGGCAGCAAATGCATTCATATACGTCGCAATCCATCAATGCACAATACTCACAGTGATACGGGATAGACCTTTGGTAGTGGTTTTATGATGACTTCGACTTCTAGAACTAGCGACCGCTCCCTATGAAGCAAAGCAAGGTGGGTCAGCAGTAAAGGCGTTCAGACATGGTATAATCCATCAATGGACAGTACTTACAGTAATGCGGGATAGACGGTTGATTGTAAATTTCCCATCTCGTCCCCTACTTGCGAGAAACCGACCATCTGGAGAGAGCGCAATTGAATCTACGACTCGAACGCCGTGTTCGATGAGACCAAGCCGGATGTGTGTCGACGTGTCCCAAAACGAGACATTGTCCTTCGTAGCATAGGCGATGAATCTCCCATGTTGCAGCAGGGAAATGCCGCAGAAGAACTGGTGGTAGGCACCGGGAACCAGCCACTCCGAGACTGCTGACCCAGTGGAGGTGTCTAGTTGCTTGATTTTGCGTTGAGATGGGATGAAGAGCTGATCATTTGACCAGAGGAGACAAGCGCTGTACTTGAAGTTGCAGGTTATTTCTACCCTGATGTCTACGAGCAAGCGGCCGTCGTTGGCGTCGTAGATCCGAATTAAATTTTTGGTGGCTGTTGCGATTCGATTACCTTGCGGCGAGTATTTCGCGGCTATCACCCAACTACTGTGGCGGAGTGGACCGACCACTCGTTTGCGAGTTGCGACGTCCCAGACGACAGCTGTGAGGTTCTTCGATGCAACGGCGAGTCGAGTCGAGTCAGGTGAGAAGTCGACTCCAAAGATGGTATTGTGATTCTTCCCCGAGCCGTGACGACAGTGAAGCGAGAAGGCATGTTTGTATGTCTTTGCGTCCCAGACAGATACCTCCCCCTGGTCTATCGCTGTCTCGAGGGATGGCAGATGGCTCGCAGCGCCGGGGATATCCTCGGGGGAGGGATGATTCGTTGCCATCGATTCCCGTCTTGCGCCGTCTTCCACTCGCCACACTTGAATCTCGTCCCTATGACCGCTCAGGAGATGCTCGCCATTCGCTGAGAATGCCATTGCAAACACTCTACGAGTACTGCCGTCAATTTCGATGAACGGTAGTCTTGTCCATCGGTCAGCATCAACGCAGCCCATCTTGCCACTACGCACCAGTCATTGTAGGCGTGATCGTCAGCGACACAACGTAGCAGAGCAAGGAGACAGTCAACGAACAGGCTGTGGTCCGCGTATCCCTCTGTCGCAATTATAGACCAGGACACGCGCCCAGTCACCGTGTTTTCGGCGCTCGCTCACACCTAGATCACCGGCACCTCTGGCCGTGTTCGCATCCAGGAACCGCTCCTTCACGAAACACTATGTCATGAACAGCATACTAGTGGATACGAACAACTATTTGCGTGGCTGACAAGTCATCACCCGTTCTACGACGCGCCGCACTTTGCCATGGCACATATATCCACTCGGTATCTCTTATCCCACGCAACATCAGGAGCGGCCACCGCAGGTCTATCGCCCATTTCAAGGGTGGGCGAGATAGCAAGTATCCAACTTATCTGCTTCTCTGTACCCTTATACAATCCACAGTCGCCCAGGTATTCATTATGCTGCCATCGATGACCTCGCCCAGTATGGCGTCCACAGCGACACCCAGGTAAACGCGGCGTTCAGGCTTCTGGGTTGGCTTCGACCTCGGTTGGGAGGTTGGCTACGTTGTGGTGGCTATTTCAACCTGAACACGGGCGGTCAGGCCTTCAGGAAGACAGGATCATGCAATTATTCACATGCGTGTTTCTCCACACTTCAAATTGTACATTCGTACATTCTCCCTGAGCTTTGTCCGAGCATCACGAACAAACTTTTTGCCCTATCCATTCGCTTGGACCCGTCGTCCAACGAACCATACGCCTTGGGGGCATCGGGAACAAACGAAATACAGAGATCAACACATACTTGCTTGGACTTTCGTAACGCGTACGATCTCACGTGCTAAAGGGGAGCGTGCTTCCGCATATACGTAGGTGTACCCTACGATCAGACGATCACCCGAACCGCACCCACTTGCTGAGCATTCCCGCAATCATCATGCTGCCTGAAAGGAAGAGGAAAAACAACCAACGCTCCACAAACCCACTACTTAGAAAATAATCAAAAGACAAAGAAATCGCACACACCGGCACTCAAGTACTAGTACTCACCCCCCTCCCCAACCTTGAAGGGAAACGTCTTGTGCGGCCGGGACCACATCTCGACCTGTCTCAGCGGTCGGCCCAGATGCAACCAGGCTCGCGCCGACCTTCCACACCCTGACCACGCCCTCCTTGATCGATACGGTCGTCAGCCGTCGGGCGTCGGGTCAGTGGCATGCGCACGTAGGTCGTAGACCTGGACGACAGATTTGGATCGTGACGTGACGAATAGCATTTCCAGTGTCCATCACACGCCGAAACGCACCCGTCTTACAGCCCTGCAGAGCCGCCAACGTAGAGCCACATGGGTAAACCCCGTTCCTCGCCACCACTGTCATGGATGATGACAGAAGCGTCGATGCACATCCAACCTAGGCTAAAGGGTCATCTCAATTGAATACGACGACGGCCAAGACAGGCACGCAACTCGAACCCACTCGCAGGTGATGTACGAGCCCGTGAGGAGGATCGGAGACGCAACGGCGAAAAGTACCGTCTACTTCGTTGCGCACTGGGTTGAAAGCGCTGGTGAACCATCGACCTGCCAGTCTCCCAGTAGTTCAAGCCATGTTGGGTGGACATTATGAGGGTCCCCGACGTGAACTTGAAGTTCAAACAAATTGCTTCCAAGTTCCCCGTAATCTTTTGTTTTGTTTCCGAGGTCAAAATTCTTGGAATAGGGAAGTCGACGTTTGGCACAAGCCGAGATGATTATGGGAAGCCCTCAAGAGTAGTGACACTGAATCAATCTGAACTGCTCCCAAGCACGTCCAAACGACAAATCATTCTGCGACTGGGCAGTCTTTCGACACTGCGCAGTTGCAACACATGTAACAATATGTGGGTCCGAGCAGGAACAAAACGAGTGTGATATCGACGAGGTTATCATGAGTTCAAACACAGCGTAGTAGGGGACGAAGGTAACTTAAATTAGGACTGCAATAGAGAACATATGATAACACGACCGCGTTTATAAAAACGCCGACTCCGTTGGGTACAAATCTGTATCCTCGAATGGCCAGCGCGGCCAAGTGGTTGGATCCCCCAGCAATACGGTAATAGAGTAATACAAGCACTATACTATGACGAGTGTGGGATCATGCCTACCTCTTGCCAGTGTTGCAACCAAAGTCTGACGTCCGCAATCCCTAGCGTGTTCACGCTGCCGTGTAACGTCGGGAATGGAAACCAGGCGCTGTCGGAAGCGATCCGGACGCGTCCGAAGATCCGCGTGGGAGGCGCGTCGATGGCCGTGGGATCCCTTACAAGCTGGACGTGTCGCAGGAGCGTCAGCGCGGGATCGTCGAGTTTGGCGCGCGAGGAGGGGAAGGGTGTCGTGTGAACTTTTCCCTCGAGTCTGGCAATCCATTGGGAGAAGGGGATGAGGGGTAGGCGGAGCTCCCCGCTAATGAAACGGAGGAGTGTGAGGGTGGAGATGGGGGAGGGATGCGTGACGTGGAGATAGGTTGACGACGAATTACGCATCTCTGCCACGGCCTGGGCTGCGATGTGAACGGGTATCCAATGCACGACCTGAGTTACAGTGTGCATGATCAACGAAAATGAATGATGACGATGGCATACAATCAAGGACCACCTAACCCACCTCGTCGACTTTGGGAAGCGCCCCTAGTGCGAAGCCGAGGTGCACGATCATGGGAAAGTGAGCTTCTGCTCGCCAGCGCCCGTTCGCTGCGCCACATAATGGGCCTATCCGGACTATGATCGGCCGGAGAGGGGTCTCGGACGCAGCGGCCGCGAGGATCTGCTCGCCTACCCACTTTGACTCGCCAAACACGCCGCCGGCTGCATCGCATGCGTTGACTGGACTCTCGGGGGGGACAACTGGGCCGCCTGCTCCCACCTTTTCAGAGGTGGATGTGAGGACGCTCTCGGGTGTATCTCGGAGTGTGTCTGTTGAGCTGATGAACAAGAGGCGAGGTGGGACGGAAAGGGGGCTGGAGAGGGCGAAATCTACAAGGTTGCGGAGCATGCGAAAACTGCCCTCGAAGATGCCAAATGGTAGGTTGTTGTCGTATGTGGATAGCCATGCGTTGTGCACGATGTGGGTCACGGAGGAGAGAAGCTGCAAGCACGCCGTTAGTCCACCGAGACATGCATTCCGACATCGGCTCGAATACCTGTTTGTACAGTTCTTGCGACAAACCAAGATGATTTTGACGCGCGTCTGCCTCGAGGAAAACTAACTTTGGATGACGAGCCAGAGCTGGATCTAATCCAGACGCTTGTAGTAGTGCCGCTTGTCTGTCTGCCACAGTACCTGGTCTGCTTTTCTTGCGATTGAGAGCATAGACTATTGCAACTTTCGGGCCCTCCAAGAATTGTGCTAGTAAATTTGAGCCAAGTAGGCCCGTCGTACCAGTGACCAAGATGACGTCATCGGAAGGTGTGGCCGTCGAGGGCTGATGTTCTGGGAAATCAAGACTGTGGGACTTGACCATCTTCCTCATCTCGAGGCACCGCGCTAGACTCGACTCAGTTCTATGACGAAGACATGCTAGTGCGGCACGAGTCGCGAAAGTAGCGAGGCCAGCGATGGTGCGATATTGATAAACGATGTTACCTGAGAATTTTCGGGTGTCGATTTTCGCGGTGCTTTGGAGAGCGTGGAAGAGAATCATGCGGATGCGCGTTGCTTGTAGACTGCGGAGAGAAGGTAAGGGTCCTGGGGGAGGATGTTGAACCGTTTGAAAAGTGTATACCTGTCTGTTCCGTAGTTTAAGAGATCAGCGTCGTCGTGGAGTCTCTTGCCAAGTACGGCAACTATGATGCCCCGCACATAAATCAAGGACTTCTCGGGGCTCCAGATATTGGGTGGTTGCAATGCGATGCGTGCAGCTCGAGCTATGGTGTTATAAAGTGCATTGATTTCGCCGCTGTATTTGGCTAGATTGTCTCGTCTGTTTACTCTGGTAGCACTGAGAGGGGTGTAGATGAAAGGTTTCGTGTGCGCCGCGAAGAGGATCATCTAGTGATATTCTGATCAGTACTTTGAAATGCTTCTCAGGAACACGGTTCAAACCTCCTTCTGGACCCGAGCGTGTTGGGGTGCGAACATGTTCATGCGTTCAATGACAGGCCTTGATACGACTGTGAGATCGGGCTCCTCAAATGGTAAAAACTGGATATACTGAAGCCTGTTTCTCGTTTCTTCTACTTGCTTCGCATCACTTGTGTCCACCTTGTAACCACCCTCCAGCTGGATGAGAATGCCCGCGTGGTATCTTCCATGTCCAAACAAGACTGCGGAATGCACCATCGGATGTTCTACGATGAAATCCTCTACAAAAAGCCAAATAAGACCACTCGTCCAAAGAGAGCGGAGCATCCCATACCAAGAAGTACTGGATTAATCTTTCGGGTGGTGAGAGGAGGGTGCGCCACGAGCATCATAGAACATACCACTTCGCCCGTAAGGAGTAGAAAATGCTCCGAGTGCACGCTACCGGAAGGAATGTGCCTGACAGCATCCTGGGATGGTGAAGGAAGGGAATGGAACGAACCAGATGTAAAGAGCGTCATAACAAACTGAAAGTCTGGCCGGAAGACGTGAAGCGAGAGTGTGGGCGCACAGCGAACAATGGCACCGTTTTAAATATGTCACCCAAAGTCTCCTGGAGCCTGTGCAATACCGTGTGTTGGTGGTAGAGGCTGTTCCCTCCAGTACATGGTTTGATGCACATCACATCCCGCCCAGTTTCGAGCGAAATACATTACCATCCTTCTTCGAAGGACTTTGTGCATTGTGCTCACCTGCTTGCCACCCATTGCCGTCAGTGACATCGAATTCAATGGCATTCCTCGGCTAGAGTCACAGGGTCAAGTGTCGTGTTATAAGGAATGGCTGCCAACCATCTCTGATCGTGGCAAAGGTATTTTTATCGGCGGAATGAGGGACACACCAACTTGCATAGGTTCACAAAGATCTGATGGTGAAGTCCTGAGATGGATGTTGAAGCTGTTGCCAGCCACCATGTCAGAGTCGGGAGGCGGGCCGCGGGCGTGTGTCACAACATATGGATCATCACGTGACTTTGGTCACAACATTACGTAAC
Organism: Boletus vinaceobasis; assembly: GCA_038092335.1. Classification (NCBI taxonomy): domain Eukaryota; kingdom Fungi; phylum Basidiomycota; class Agaricomycetes; order Boletales; family Boletaceae; genus Boletus; species Boletus vinaceobasis. The sequence goes on along the minus strand of JBBPQE010000161.1, from coordinate 22,060 downwards.
ACGTTTCTGCCCGGCTTTCTCAGCGAATTCAATATGGTTTCTTCCTTGTCATCCAAAAACATGTTGCAGCTCCAGAGAGCAACGCAAAGAGTATGTCTTGCACAATGTCGAGCCCATGACCACTCCTCACATTCCCATAGCATGTCGCACGGCGGTTGCGGTATGCTACTGTTCAACTCGGAGCATTACAGGCTCACCGTGGACTCGCAACACCTTCCGGATCGTATGACGCTGTCGTCATTGGCGGAGGTAAGCCAAGATACTCACGTCGATGGCGTTTTTTGACCACTGCTGTAGGCCCGGGCGGTTATGTTGCAGCTATCAAGGCCGCGCAACTCGGTTTGAAGGTATCCGGATCATCCGTGTCATTCCCACCCTTACTGACGGGTCCCAGACCGCTTGTATCGAGAAACGTGGTTCGCTCGGTGGAACGTGTTTGAACGTCGGATGTATACCCTCCAAGGCCATGCTCAACAATTCACATATTTACCACCAAACAAAGCATGACCTTGAAAAGCGTGGTATAGAGGGTACGCAATGCTCGCCTTCATCATGATCTGAGTTATTCAGTTGACCGAGTATAGTTTCCGGCGTTTCACTCAACTTGCCTCAGATGTTAAAGGCCAAGGAACAGTCAGTCGTCGGGCTTACAAAGGGCATCGAGATGCTCTTCAAGCAAAACAAAGTAGACTACATCAAGGGCGCCGGTTCATTCCTTTCCCCAACACGTATCGCTGTACAACTTCTCGAGGGTGGTGAGGCGGAAATCGAGGCAAAGAACATTATTATTGCTACCGGCTCGGAGGTTACGCCATTCCCGGGAGGCGCCATCCAAATCGACGAGAAGCAGATTGTCAGCTCAACAGGCGCACTTGAACTGCAAGAGGTGCCAAATAAGATGGTCGTTATTGGTGGTGGTATCATTGGTTTGGAGATGGGTAGTGTTTGGAGTCGACTCGGCGCCGAGGTTACTGTGGTTGAGTTCCTTGGTGGTATTGGTGGTACTGGCATTGACGACGAGGTCGCGTGAGTGTGGCACTGACGCCGTGCTTGGCAACCTCTGATGGGTCGTTACAGGAAACAATTCCAGAAGATTCTGGCGAAGCAAGGCCTCAAGTTCAAACTGAACACCAAGGTGTTATCCGCCGACACGGTTGACGGAAAAGTCCTCGTCAAGACACAGTCTGCCAAGGGCGATAAGGAGGAAACTGTAAGTCATGAACGGAATGTTTGTGTGTCAAGTGAGTAACGTTGTCTACTTTAGCTCGAAGCGGACGTTGTTTTGGTCTCCGTTGGCCGTCGTCCATACACCGAAGGCCTTAACCTCGAGGCTATCGGTGTTGAGAAGGACAACAAGGGTCGCATTGTCATCGATGCCCAGTTCAATACCTCGGTTAAGAACATCAAATGTATCGGTGACGTAACATTTGGTCCCATGCTTGCCCACAAGGCTGAGGAGGAGGGTATCGCCGCTGTTGAGTACATCAAAGCTGGTCACGGTCACGTCAACTACAACGGCATCCCTTCTGTTGTCTACACCCACCCTGAAGTTGCCTGGGTAGGACAAACCGAGCAAGACCTCAAGGCCGCTGGTGTTCAATACAACGTTGGAAAATTCCCATTCGCTGCTAACTCCCGAGCCAAAACGAACCTTGACAGTGAGGGCTTCGTCAAATTCCTTTCTGAGAAGGAAACCGACAGAATTCTCGGTGTACACATCATTGGTGAGCTTTCCCTGCCGTGTTTTCACAAGCAAGAGTATGTAATCGGAGTCCAGGCCCTAATGCTGGTGAGATGATCTCGGAGGCCGTCCTTGCCTTGGAGTACGGTGCAAGTTCGGAGGATATCGCTCGTACAACGCATGCCCACGTATGTTTCTGCTTCGTTTGTCACATGCGATGCGTTGACGCTCCCTATTCTCTAGCCTACACTCAGCGAAGCATTCAAGGAGGCTGCCATGTCGGCATATGGAAAGCCGATTCACTTTTAGATGAGGTTATATTTTGTCACTGTTGTTTTCCTTCGCATGCAATGTACTGGAACACACAGGCGACGCTGTCGTTTCTCTTTGTTTAATGTATAATTCGCTCGGACATGAAGACACTGCTTATTTACTCACTCTTCCAGTTCGACATACCAGCTTCGAGTTGACCATTCAGACGTCCACATGTGCTAAGTAAATCGTTTGTTTCAGGCCTCTGATGTCAAAGTCCACGTCCCTTCGTCTTACGAACGGATTCTATTTATTCCCAGGCAGGGCGACTTGACCAACATTACGTCTCGGTCACATTACTGGGAAAGACTTCCATCTGTCTGCCATCGCTCGTTTTCATCGAACTCCGTGCAACTGCACGTCATACATTCTCGCAGCGCGCGGGTGCGGAAGAGTCCAAAGCTAGACGGTACAAATTCTCGAGCATCCGTCTCGCATAATGTCTGCTTTAACACCACTTCCCGATGTGAACCCTGTCTCAGTACAGAGCATAGAAGGCTTGTCCGCACCTCCCGTGGACAATGTCTTGCGTGTTGTACCTCTTTCCACCAACAGTTCGCGTGGTGTTGACAGCCTGTTAACACTCCTATGTATAGCAGTATCCGCCCCAAACCTGGCGCTGCGATTGGTGCATGAGAACAACCATCCCTCCAATCTGTTTTGGTTCCTCCTATGAGAGACAAGTCCACCGATTGCTTCGAGGACACCTGAACTTTTGAATCACATCTCCCTAGTCTAGACGCCACCCTTTGTTCCTTCGAATTACGCGGGGGCGCCCCAGTAGGTCGGGAGTCACGCGAAGCACGCCTCCAACACGGCCTCTTACGCTCTAGGTCCCTCACCTGAATCGATAGATCGTGAAGATGATGATATCCATAGCCACCACGCGGAGGTCACTAGCAGTAGGTGGAATGGGTCCGAATTACCTCGATTCGGATGCAACTGTGGTTGTACTCTCGAGCGACGTTGACAATCGTGCTCGCCCCAATCATCTCTACATTCCTCGGGTGGGAGGTGGGGTCGGTGAACGGTGAACGGTGGAACATACCCTCTCCTGGAATGCCAGCCACGTTGCCTTGTGGCCACCGAAATGGGTACATTCCCTTTACCAGTTCTCTTTATATACGGGCGCAGTACGTCCTAGACGAAGTCGAGATGCAGCCGCAACGCAAATTCGGGCACCAAACATTGATGGTCATGTCATGAGAGCCAGAGACACCATACACTCCTATCTAAAGTAAACAGCCTCAATACGGATAGATCACAGACAAGACTTCCTATGTATGCCCCTGGATTGGACCGTAGTAGTACCACAGTGATCGGTACCGTAATCCAGAATACAAAACCCAAAGTCCCTAATGAATCAAGTTGTGGAGTGGAGAGAACATGGTACGAAATTATACAAAACAATCGTACCTCGAACGGTTATTGGGTCAACAAGTCACCAAAATGATCTATCACGTGTCTTTCGAGGTCCTACATACCATCGTAAGCGACCTACCGAATAAATTCACAGGTCGAACTGGGCGCACCTCTTTGGTATCGAAGATTTGCTGGCATTGATCTCTCCACTGTGGACGCCACATGCACGGAAATAACGCAGGTTCATCAAAGCTAGTTTCTGACGACTGAGGCGTCGGAACCAGCAGAATCTCCGTATCATTGGGATCCATACTTTCAGGATCTTTGAGAATCGGCGGAGCGGGCGCAGAGTGGGAAGGATCCTGGGTACAACCGTCGGCCAACTTCACCAGCTGTGATAGCTTTGACCTGAGGGATGCCCTCTCTTTCTTGAGCATGAAGATCTCTAAATATAATTTCTTTCGCTTGACACCACTACGTTGTTTGCCCTGCTCGAGTTTCCGGGCATCGACTCTAAGGGACTTGTTCTCCACGTTGAGGCGACTACAAAGGTCTCGGAGCTCAGGTGCTTGTGCAGCTCGTAGGCGGAGTTCGTCGTTTGTCCGTCTGTCCTTTTCTTGCAACAGCTCCGTCAACCTTTTCCAGCGGTCCATGTCAGCTTGTAGAGCATTAACGCGACCCTTCAAGATGCCGGTGAGTACACATTGACACAAGCTACCCAGTCAAGGAAAAAATACCTCGAAGAGTGCCCTAATCGCCGCGACACCTTCTTGCGCCTGTCCCTCAGCTATTTTCACCCTATTCTCCAGCTCCATGTTCTCTTTGCGAACGGAACCGACAAACACGGAGGCCTGTGTGTATTGTTCACGGAAAAAGTCTCTATCCTTCTCCGCAGAAACCTTGGCAGCTGTCATTGACTCGACTTTGACCGTGAGTTCGTCAACAGAATGTAACGAGGTTTCTTGCTTCTCCTGCAGCATCGTACGCTCGGTCTCCCATTTAGCCTTTTCCTCGACCCACGAAGTTCTTTCCATCTCCCACTGCAACCGATCCTGGTCATACTCCCTGCGGACTTTGGTGTTGAGTACGGCCAATTCATCCGATCGTAACGTTATATCGTTCAACACAGCATCATGTTCCTTTGTCCAAGTGTCACGTTCAGCTTCCAACTTGACCCTGACTTCTTCCGCTCGTACCACCGCATCCGATAATTCTGCCACACGCGCTGAGAGATTTGCCCTTTCTTCGGACATCTCCTTGCGATGCGTCTGCCACTCTGATAGATCGTTCTGCCACTTGGATCTTTCTTGGGTCCACTGAGCGCGCTCTGCCTCCCAAGCGGCGAGAACAGGGCCGGTCGGTTCCGAAGATCGCCGAACTTCAGCGAGCTCTATCTTTAAGGATTGCAGATTGTTGCGTTCATCCGCCAACTCGCGTTCGAGGCGTTGAATCTCTTCTGACTTGACATTGAGCAATGATAGAGCTTCGCCAAGTCTCCGCTTCGGTGAATCAGTCTAACCAGTATGGGGGTGTGAATGTGGATCCAAATGGGGTAGTAACTGACACACCAAATTTTCGGGGATCGGGCGAGGCGGAGAGCTAGTTGGTTGATTGCCCGGCAAAGGCTCGATGTCCGTATCTTCGTGTCGTTGTTCTTGGCTGGCCTGAACGATAACACTTACTTGCTGGAGGTCGGTAGAGGGTTGCTCGACGTGGTCAAGATCTTCATTTTGTCCGCCGGACGGAGAGCTCTGAATAGCAAATCAATCATGGCGAACAACAGCTTCACGGAATGCAAATCACCTTAGGGGATCTGGGAGGTGGCATTTGTGCATCTCCGTCGTCCGTGGCTTCGGATTTCTTCACGGGGGGCAGTGGGTAAAAGCCCATTGCCTCTTGCGTGCTTTCCTCTTCTTCTTGGCGAAGCGCGACCCGCAAACGTTCCCTCTCCTTTTCGCTCAGCGGCTTCGCCTCGCTGTACTCCTGCGTATCCAATGTCGTACTATTTGCGCCTCCGCTCAAATTCACCACTTCCTCCAATCGCATTTCCAGAGTGCTCTCGGCCCCGTTCATGGATGGGAGGGGCGATCCTTTTGGTGGTGAAGAGATCGTCCCGTTGACAATATCGTTGATGGTCTTCAATCGTTTTGCCTTCTTTTTCTTCTCCCGCTCTGCCTCCCGCGCAAGCTGAGCTTGATCAAAAAGCTCCTTTCCCCTCTTCCTCAGTTCTGAATCGGTTCTCTTCATCTGCGTGAGTTTTTTCCGGCATTCGCCATCACCCTCCCCTTCGGACAGACTGATCTGGAGTTGAGCATCTTCAACTGCTCTCTGCTTTCCTTTGTCTACACGCTTTGGGGATGTGAAGCTCTCGATCGAGCTTGGAGGTGCTTCAGAGTCAGTGACATGCGAGCGTGCATTGATTGTCACGCGAAATGTGTTAGAGGATATCTGTGGTACAGGCTTGAATGTCTGCCTTTTTGATGGAAGGTGTCTGTGTGACGGGAGTCTTTCGGGTGGTGGAAAGGGATCCTGAGGCGAAGTAGACGAAGATGTGGCAGAGGCGGCGATAACAGCGATAGTAGGCAGATCAATTGGTTTACGCGGGGAGTGGTCGCGTGCTGGTGGCAGCCGGGACGAAGGAGACTGGAACAACGACCGTGGTGGGATTTGCGAATTTCCTGACGATTCGGTCTCCGGGACAATGGGTTCGTTAGGCGTGCCCAGTTGTGACTGTTTCGGTTTAGACTTTGATGGGGGTGGACTGATCGGACGAGGTGGGTCAAAGGTATGGAAGTCGTCATGGGTGAGATGGGTGTCGTCATAGTTGAAGTGAGTATCATCTGGCACACCTTCAGGTACATCAGGAGAAGGAGCTACGTCGGGTTGCGATACACCACCCGTCATTCGATCGAACAGCTCAAGTCGTGCTCTAGCTCCTGGAGAGAGATCAGGACTGCGTGGGCGTGCGCTCGAGAGGTCCTGGGGTATAGATATATGCGGGGAAGGGGAGGCTGAAGCAGGGCTATTGACCCCACGATGTTGTATTAACGGAGAAGGGGCCTCGTTGCCAGGGTGACCGTTAGATTCTTCTCCGGGAACGCGTTCTTCTTCAGAATCGTCCTCCCGGGGTTTGACACATGAACTTGGTACACGCCTGGAAGATTCTTTCACCTGCTTTTCGGATAGATCATTGTTTTCTGCCGAGGATGATATGCGTTTCAACGTCGACTTTCTCTTGGATTTAGACGGTCGAGGTTCCTCATCCTGAGATACAACCGATGGGACGGCGGCGTCAGCGACGCGCTCCTTGCGTCGAGGAACGCCCTTGGTCTTCGTCTTGGACTGAGGCAATCCTGACTCCTCCCGCAAGTCAGACGTTCTCGAACGGACAGCAGTGCCAGCCGAACCCGCACCCGAACGACGCACGGGTCTGCTCTTGGCTTTGGGCGGTGAGCTGTCGTCTTCATCGGAGACATCCGACGGAGGGGTATTCCTTTTCGGAGGCACCCTCTGCAGGGTGAGTTTTGCGCGGGTTAGGGGTCCAAGCGGAGCGTCTCCGTCCTCGTCAGAGGATATTGGCGGTAACAGTATCTCCTCCAACACCGTTTTCTGCTTCTTGCGTAGTCTGGATATCTCGCTTTGCTCGTCTACCTGCACTGCACTACTCGACGACGTCGCAGGGATCTCAGATTGTCGTTTGCGTTTGGTAGTGGATTTCTTCGGTGGTGAGGAGAGGGGCGGTTCGACCGAGTCCAAAGGCGAAGACTTTGCTTTGGACGTCGAAGGATGCGTCTTCTTCCCCGACGTGGATGAACCTGCACGTTTGGATGAACCAGATGTTCGCGGCGTAGACGTACGACCTACATCCCCCGCACACGTATGAGGTCCGTGGTCAGCACTCAATGTTCAGTCAGAATTCCGAGCCACGCCATACGGCCTAGATGTCAAGAAAAAGACTCGTCACTCACCATGTTTCTTTCCCGCCCCGAGTTTCTTCTTCATATCCTTCCACTCGCCCACCAGTTTGTCAGTGCAGTCATGCTTCGCGACCCAAGACTGCGCCCATGACTTCCCGGTGGCCGGGTCAATCCCAACCCATTTAACCTTGTATTTCTTGCCACGTTCCGCGGTGATCTCCTGGACATCCCAAAGCACCTCGTCATCGTCCGACCGGGGAATAAATTGAGTTTCGCGTTCCGAAACGATGTCGTTGGTGTGGGATTCGTCGCCAGAGGACATACTTCTGGTGAAAGTGAGTGAGCGGCCGTCACCCAGTAGTATCCAGGTGGCAGTGGCACTGAGGCAGTTGAACGCTGCCTGTCGTCGCGATCGATGGTGACAATGACTGAACTTCCCAGTTTGCTCACATAAGCGACTAGGTGTCACGGCTAAGTGTAGTAACATCACATCAATCCAATTGTATGGTTGTTTTCCACAGTACTGTAATACACAAATCTGTCAAGTTTTGAGCTTGAGGCCCATCTCAGTGACTTTCTGATATGGCCTGGGAGGAGAGAACTATACAACCACAGCTCTGCCAGAAAGCCAGAGTTTGGCATCCAACATATCACAGTACTCTTCAGAGGAAATGAAGAGATGATGACCATCATCATCTGCATGGTCCTTCCACTTCAAGATTACATCAGCAGCACCACTCATCTTCAGAACCTGGGCAATAGCCAGCTGAAGATTACAGAGCCTTGGGATGGGTCCATTGTTGAGCTTCTTGCCCTCAGGTCCTTTTCCAAATTGAATTTCATCACCCTCCCTCAAAGTGATGTACCCTGGGGAGCGAAGATCAGGATTGGCAGGGATTCTTCGAAAGAAGTATTTGACCTAATCAATGTCAGGATCAGTAATGATGATGAGGTATCAATAAAACCATACCTCTCCATCCTCTTCCTTTGCCTCAATTCCCCACCTCAATTTATCATATGAGGTATGAGCATCTTGCTGCATATTCATGGCATTGCCAATGCTATTCAGATGGCTCACAATGTCATCTGTTGTGGCACTGCCAGCAAACATGGCTATACACTTCAGAGTGTCTGGCTAAATGAAAGTCATGAGGAAACAAGTGATGATTGCAATAGTAGTTTGATGCAAACCTTTCCATGTACAGAGTTTGGAATGATATGTGCAAGAACAGGATCAATTCCATCTGCATCAAAAGGCACAAATTCTGTGCCAGTCAACAGACAGAATTTCCCATCACGTTTAAATGACTGCTCAGTATGTCAATACATAAACAGGATGGTATGGCTCCAAGATGAATATATGCACACCAGTGCCTTTAAAAGCTCTTGGTTTTGTTTTCCAAAATGCCCTTCATTAACTTGCTGAAGGAGCTTGTCTGTCTCCTCATTGATGACTTCACTGACAGAAAATGTAGTACTTCTCCCAGATTTTTGCCCTCCTGGATTCATGACTGCCACATAATTGATGATCATCAGACTCTAAAAGTGACTGGGCAGTTTCACTCACATGCAACACCAAGATGAGTAAAGAACTCAGCTGCCATGTTTGACACAGGCTTGAGGTTGATGTTTTGGGGATCTAATCCCTGAAACAACACCTTGAAAGACTTCTGTGGTGACACAAAATCCGCCTCCTGCAGACTTTTAACTGTGACAAATGAAAGTGAGCATGTATGACTGAGCAAGTAAAACTTTTCACAGACTATTTCCCTTCAGTTTTTCATCACAGGCCCCAAGTTGTTTCCAGAAATGATCCAGCACCTCACCACTGAATTTTTGTGATTCCACAATTAAGAAGTACAAAAGCTTGGCAGTGGGGACCCGAAATTTGCCGCCTTGTTTTCCCGATGCTTCGATCTGTTGCGTATCGTGCCAGTCCCATAGCTCGTTTAGTTCAAGGATCGCCAGAGCGTGTTGTTCCATTATCGTAGACGATGTCGCACTGCTAGTCATGGTGATACGTTCGTCGCAGCTTACTCAGACTTATCAGTGGCCGTGTCCCGCGATAGGAATAGGAAATCGCAATGTAGGCAGGAGACTGAAAATTCGAATGAACGTATAGTAAATGAGCGTGAGATCGATATTATTATGTGTACTAGAGTAGCGGGGAGGATGCGAAGTCGATCGAACAGTCCTTATGCTGGTTTTCATAATACACTACGAATTGCGGCATGGGTCTTGGGTTAGGGTCCAACCCCTGGTTTCTCCAACTGGGCGAGGGTAACATATGTACTCACGAGGACCTCAGCCTATTCGCTAAGGTCAGACGTAGAGTCGACTGCTTCCTCGTCCTCTTGGACGTCGGCCGATCGAGCGAGTTTCTCCTTCTGATATTCATGACCAACGAATTTCATGACGCTACAATGTCACGGTGAATCAGTATCTTACTCTAAGCTCACACTACTATAGTGCACTCACTAGATAGTGCCGTCCGCACAGCCCACGACAACTTCTTCATGGCTCAATTGCATCGACATTGGGTTCTTCTCAGGTGTCGCGAGACCCGAGAACTTGCTGGGCAAAGCACCCAATAGTCCCTGTATCGAAGCCGTGTTCACAGAATTTCCACCGACGTGAGCGAGTGCTGCCCATGCTCCGGAAAGGGGTATGATATTCGAATCGATGTCCACACCTGGCTCTGGGCTTGAAAACGAACGATTGAGGTGATCCAATGTGAATTTGGCATCACCACTCGCACCCTGCACGTTGTCCTTTTCGGGAGGCTCGAACTCGGGGTCGACGTCTTCCTTCTTTTCATGGGTTGACATCAGAACCTGTCCAAATTTTAGAAAATCGTTCAATCAAATAAGCCTACACCCCTCACCCTTCGATCAGCTCCCGCCCTAGAACTGAATCTGGTTGCAGTGACTACTCTCCTCTTCCTCGGGTCGACTGCGCCGACAGCAACGTCTGGTGTCTCCACCACCGCAACAAGTTTCGGCGGAGCCGTCAAGATAGCAGCACGTCCAAACCTAATAGCAAATCCCTCGGCACCGATAGCTCCACCACTCGACGGGGACAACGGAGTCCCTGAACGGGGTAAGGGAGAAAGCAATGAAGATAGTGGCGTGCCAGTTGTGGCAAGAGAAAGACGACCCCTCGGGGCACTCGTGGGATTGACAGAAATCCCAAGACTCGACTGTCGACGCTGAGGAGTAAGTGATGACGTGGACCTCGAGAGCGATGGAAGTGCACGAGAGCGCGGGTCAGTGGTACTACGTGCAAGATTGGATGGTGGTGTTGGGGAAGATAACCGCGCACTACTGCTGGTAGGGGACGTTAGGCTGCCTTCAGTTGCCGAAGGCTTTCCCTCGTCTTCGTTCCATTGCAAGTGGAGAATAACCGATTTCGTTGCGCACTGGGCAGATCGTTTCAGAGGGGAAAGGGTGCAAAACCAACTAAACACTTACTGTCATTTGGGTACCTTTGGCTGCGAACCATTGAAGCATGTTGTTCGGCGCTGCACCCACGTTATGCAGTCTAGCATTCAGAACAGGGTCACCCCCTCCCAACTCAGACAGTTTGAACTGGGAGATCATCTCTCTTCGTTCTGTCATATATAAATTAGCCACCTTCAGTGAGGGACGCTAAAATGAAAGCTCAACTGATTGAGAACACCCTAACAATACCATCAATAGTCACGCTGACCACTCTCTCGCCTTCATCCACCGCGCCAGAAGACCCAACAATCTGCACACCGATGTTAACAGTCGTTTGTTGTCCAAACCGCACAATTTTTGTTCCTGCACGCCAGTCCCAACAAACTAGGGCCTTATCCGCTCCAGCGCTGACGAGGTTACGCGAAGAGAGAGCAACAGCGCGGATTCCATTCAGGTGACCAGCCAGCTGTTGTAGGGGTGTGAAGGTAACCGAGGAGAACAAGTGGACACGTCTTTGACAGCGTTCTTAGTGCCTGCTGACCATACAAGCATAACAACCTACCCGACGTCATGGAACCCAACAACAAATACCTCTGGGTGCAAGGATGAGCGAAGGGACCGGGAAACTTATGAATGTGAACCGTACCCTCCTCTGCCAAGAAATCCACACAACTAACGGGTTTCTTCACTTGTAGGCATTTCTTCATCTCGCCAGTTTCTATGTCCCAGAAGCGGATGGTTTCATCATAAGATCCCGAGATGAGGCGCTTGCCTGAAACATGACAAATGAAACGAATACTACGCTTTGACAAGAATAGTACACACCTTTTAAGAGCAATGTTGTGCAAAAGTTGGTGTGTCCATTCAGAAACCTGATGCTCTGCGGTAGAGCATTCGCAAAATTGGATTCACGGTGGTGCAACGAGCGATACAAAGGGAACCTAATGCGACATGGCATATGGTTAGAAAAGTTGACAGGTTGACCTCGCCTTCAGCAAGAGCGGAGAGGACGAGGGATCGGATATACATACCATCCTTCAGGTGTATCAGGTGCTCTAATTCGCACGGGATCGTTTGCTGTCAACTGTAGACAGTGCCAACGCCACAACGCAGGATGTCTGGTCGCTGCGAACCATTTCTTCGACACCTAAGCATGTCCACGTCAGTTTCCCGATGGATCTCCATCAAAAAAAAAAAAAACAGTTCGGCTCGACGGAATCGGAGCCGTCCACTAAACTAGTCGAAATTATTACTCACCAAACCAGCCTTGACGACCTCCTTGACACTCAATTCTCTAAGGATCCGTAGCGCTAACTCCGGCGCTAGTGTACCCACTATGTCAAATGTTGACCTGAGGTATTTCTGCAAGAGGAGGATTTGCAGGGGAATATCTCCCGGTAATAGGGCTACAGAGTGCGAATAAAGATCAACGACGAGCAGAGAAAATGTCCAGATCGGCGCAGAAACACGCGTTTGTCGTGGTGTAACAGTTCAAAGGATAGTTCATCAGTACGACATGCGAGAAGATCTGCTTGAGTGAAATCCACCCACAATCTAAGATTAAACCAATTCTGTAGGTGTGCCGAGTGCGGTGGTCAGTATGGTGACGAATGATAGAGGAATAGAAAAGGAGCAGTAGCGAAATGCTCGGCCCATAGCCATGGCCCAGAGACGCATATATATAATGAGATACTCACAACTTCATCCTCGCCTCCCTCTTCAACCCCCTAATGGCCCTTTTCACTCCCTTTTCATCGAACCCACCCCTCCCGTCACCCCTCAAGGCACTCGCCAATCCTACTTCTTCTTCGTCCTCGTCCAGATGTTCTGCGTACCCACTCCAGTATCCTTTTGCCTTCCGGCCTCCACATACACAAATCTCACCGGCATCGACTGGGGGTTGACATCCATTGTTCGACTGTATTTGTCCCTTGAGTATAGACAATTCAGCTTGCAGTGCATACGCCTGGGCCGCACTGCTTGCTTGTGCACGCTCCAGAAGCCGCTTGTATGATGTGAGGCTGGCGAGGTGGATCCTGCGAACATTGTTCAAGGTCCCTTCGAACTATTTTGCATATTGTGAGTGGCAGATACAAGACAGTGCACGTTAGATATCGGTGAGACAGAAAATTCTGCGACAACAGAATATGGGGATAAATGCCACCGCCAACGGATCCCTCATAGGTCAAACATAAGGAACGGAAGAATAGAGAATAGATATCCTCATCGAAACATGCTACAACACAGAATAATGCCAACAGTGGGGATCTGAATCGAGCTTACCTCCTCGTCTCCAGTTTCCTCGCCAATATCGGTTATCATTTCAAGCGTGATGTCATCCTCGTCGCGGTCGTCCCAAGGATAGCCTTCATTCGCATTCACCAGGGTCGAAGCACCATTCGCTTGGCTGAGCGGACCGGATCCATTAACGAGACTCGCAGGGCTGTTCAGGCTCATCGTCCGCGACAGCAGCGATTCAGATAGAAGAGCGACAGGCTCACGTCTACCTCCACCGACGACGGAAGCGGTAGAACTCTTGCGTTGCCCTTTCTCCACAGAAAGCAGATGGGATTTCGAAGGTGTCAACTGCGCTTGGGGCGACTTCTCCGGGGTTCTGGTGATTTTGGGTGACTTGGCAGGGTTGGCCGACCCTGGGGGCTTTCCTGGGGTTCTGTGAGCAGGGGATCTCCCTGGTATCGTCTGTGGCGGGGACTTTGCGGGTGTCCCTTGAACGCTGATCCGCGCGGGCGTAGCCTGCTTGACATTGGACGGAACACCACCGGAAACGCTCGTGCTCATAGCGCGGGCGCGGGAAGGAGTACTTTCCCCGCCCATTGAAAGTGACGCATGCATTCCTTTAGTAAAATTTGAAGAGGAAAACTTGATGGGAGGAGGGCGTGCGGGGGGACCGGTCGAAAGACAATTTGAGTAGGAATGAGAATTCGAATGCACGTGTGTCTGTGCATCCCGTGAGGGAGCGGGAGCTTCCGACATGACCCTCGTACGCGAAGGCGTGGCCTGCACGCCCCCCAGTCTTTGGCTCGTTGACACAGAGGACAAGGAGCGCGAAAACGCGCTTGGAGGTCCGGTTAAGGAAATGCGGCGACCTTTTGCAGGCGAGGGTGAAGTAGGGTCGGCATGTCTTGTCACAGGGACTGGAAGCCGGTAACTCGATTGTGAAACTGCGCTTGACTTAGATACATTCGTCCGCTTCGAGAGGGTGGCGGGCGGGACGGGCGTCGCGTTTGGCGAGCGAGCATTGCTCGTCGCGGAAACTGTAGTGGTGAGTGTCGTCGAGGTGGGGGATGACGACGGCTTCACGGTCGTGCATCCGCTAATGTTACTCGCGTTGGACATTGCCCGCGGTTTTGCGACACTCAGTAAAGAGCGTTTGGACGACGTCGATCGCGGGATGGAGGAACGCGTCCGTGTGGAAGCTTCAGAGGGTGCAGGCATGGATGGCGCCGGTCAACAGCAGGATCTAACTGTGGATGAGGGGGACACAAATGGGTATCTTGAGGGTATCTGGGTGATGTGCTCGTCGCTGTCACGAACGGCGGCGAGCGTCTTCGGACTTGCAATGACGGGACCCCTTGCACCGCGTTCCCACACCCGCTTGTCACTCTTTGCGGAAAAGATTACATACATTCTCAGAGTGACAGACGACGGTTAACTCCTTTTTCTAATACGGTCAAGTACCTGTCGGGACCAAGAGTGGTTCTCCAGTGTCTCCCCCACGTCGGATGTTTGTTTTCAAATGTTGCTCGGCGCGTTTGAACTCACTTCCTAGCGTAAACCACACCGAAGGCGCCCACGATCTGTCTTGCCCAGACGGCTTGTGGTACTTGACCCCATTGATGGCCCGGTCACCTTGATTACACAAGTCAAATATTGGTCTCTGTATCTTGGCGTCGCGCGCATGTCAACCGCGTGGCAACGCGAACTACCTCGATTTACAGTAGTATAACCTACTCTCGAGGGAAATGAACTACAAGAGTTCGATGGGACGAGTGCCACGTTGACACAACCGAGGGTCTGAAAGAACCCATTATTGCAAGTCCATATGTCCAAAGTTAACGTACTGTCTATTAACTCCCAGACAAGCTCCCAGCAGAAATACTTGATCCCTCTAGTGGGCCTGGTCAACGAGTCAAACATTCTACGTGCAAGGTCATGCTGAGACCCCGTTCAGTGGGCTAGATAGACTTGACTATGGAAGTCAAAGTGCCGTGCTGACAGCCTTTACTACGGCACTGGGACCGCAAACTCAAACAGAGAGAGAGTTGACGTCGTTGATGTTGACGATCAACTCCGCAAAGCAAAGAATCAGAGCATACCGGTCACTGGTCACCGCTGACAGATACCTTGCCGCTAAGTTCCCCACTGGGTAGGCGCTCCAGGTTAGGTCGGCTGCCAGTAACTTTGAGCTAAGGTTTCGTGGGGCTATCAAATGAATTTGGTGGGTTCTCGAAGGCGTTTTGATCTTCGAGTCGGTTGGTTCGGCGCTCCATAGTGGTAGAGGATAGACAGGGAAAGGTCCTTTGTCGAGAAAACCTGAGCCGAACCCCCAATCATTCGGTCTTTACCTTTGTCAATTTTGAACTTGGAAACGGATGTTTCCTGCCTCAGCATGCAAGTGTGTTGAAAAAGGAACAATATTAATTTTGTACTGGTAGACGGGCTCAGATGAGCCACTCTTCAAACGAACCTTTTGGGTTTGATTCCCTTCCAATTTACATAAACCATTATCAATACTTACTCGCACGTGCTCATTCAAACAGATGCTGGTATCTCCATAGTTGGCACCTTTGTACCTGATGTTTTCCTCCTCCTTTCCTGCCGATCTCTTGTGTCATTTCTAGTTTCAGATGCCCGCCGTAACTTGAAGGGAATACCTCGATGGTCTCGAGGGTGAGTTGATACACCCTCGGGCCTCAAGCCATTATCATTTTTTTCCCAGTGCACTTTTTGTATCACGTTCACGCAGTAGAACAGTGCACCCGAAGAAAACTGCCTAAACGTTATACCAAATTCACACCCGTTCCATACTGGACAGAGTCGCCTGTTTTCAACTTGACAGGCAGCTTCGCGACATTACTTACCATTGAAACACCCGCGGTGAGTCTACAGCGCGGTCCCAAGATTCCTCGCTCATTCCATCAATTCCTCATGGATGTGGTCGGCTGTCGGTTGACGCCATACCACTCAAAGCTGTCCTGGACTCAAACATGTTGAGAAGATTTTTTTTCCTTCGAACGAGTACGCTCACAGAAACCTCCCCTGCATTGGGACAGCGACTTTCAAGAGGCCCCTCTTTCACGGTGACGCCACGCCGGATGAAGATCCATATCGCTGAAGAATCCAACTCGAACCGAGAGACCAGAACTAATCTCGGTTCTTGCGACGCAAAGTATGTATATAACAACTCCTGTCAGAAATTTTGGAATAGCATGAGCGCACCTGTTTTTGTCGTACAATCAATTCATTTGGACACTTGGCAACGACTGGCCACGGGGAACTCGACGCGACAGCCTCGTGCCAGTGGCCAACGAGCCTCGACACCTGAGTCCGACGCGGTGACATCGGACTTTGAGACGATTTGTACAGGCACCTTTGACACCTGTCTGTTAGCTTCCGAAGATATGAATCACACCGGTTTTCCCCGATGGCTTGCGAGGAAGTGAGATCATGAGTATGTCCTGACATTTGGGGGTACTTGCACAGGAGAAAACGTACAACATTCCGGGTCTATGGACTAATAGTACAACAGACAGAGATTTAACGAGTTTCGCATAGATGAACGTTTGGGTAAGCCTGTCCTGCAGACACGAGCTAATGGTACATCATTCGTGAAGCCTAGAAAGGAGCAAAACAAGTTTCGGTGCCATGGAAAAGCCGCCAATATCCTGGTAACAAATGGGCGAGAGAGAACCACAACTGTGAACCACATCAACAAACATGCATGGAAGAACGGTCTGATTTCAGATGACTTACGCTGTAGAGCTGACACGATTTCCGGTCTGCCTTGGCGCTCTGAAGCATCATGAACCTCATGCCCACCATACCAGCATATCCGACAAACGCTGCACTGCATAACACATCCACCTCCCACAAACACGTCAAGCAAACAGACCAGAGAGGCAACCCAAGCATAACCGAGGTTCGTGCCAGAGAGGGAAATACGATGGGTAATGTTTTTCTCCCTATCAACCGATCGCCCTCTTCGTCTTTGAAGTCTTGGCAATGTAGTGTCGTAGTAAATATCACCATGCTCATAACCACAGCAATCAGCGCAACTGGCTCTATGGTGGATCTATTACATCCTGTAGACCAATGGTGAATGATGGTTAAACGAGCAGCAAGTGCACCCACCAGCGACGAGAGTTCCACCTAGTTCGAACAATGAATAGCCTAACGCAGTCATAATGTTCTTGGAGAACCAGTGTTCGTGACCGTTCAGTTCGTTATACCAAAGGATCAACGATGCAGTGATCACGCTGATGGTGAACAAGTAGGTGCTGTACGAAGCAGAGAGCCACAAGCATGCGGGAGTGAGGAGGCAACGAAAGATTTGAGCGTTCCGGACGCTAATGAGGCCAGCAGGAATTGGACGCCAGGATTTATTCTTCCCGTCTTCTTCTGGGTCGACCAGCTGGTTTGCGGCCTCGAACTGTAAGAGATGCAACCAAATCCAAAATATTACACCGGGAAGCTGCCTGATGTCGCAAAGTGGGGCGGCGGCGGCAGCGAAGAAGGCCTGAGAAAACGTTGTCGGGATAAACGAGAGAGCATAGTGAGTAGATTGGTGCTCACCGTCGGTATGAGGACCGTGAGGAAATCTGTCTTCATATACAGGTAAAGAACGCGAACGCAGTGTTCGACGTTCTGCCAGTATACGAATCCAGTCATGGCGGGGTCGTGAAGTCGTGAAGGAGGTTGAGGGGGCTCCTTGGAGAACCGAGGACTCGAATCCCAGGGCGATTAAATAGCTCATCGGTGCCAGTGGTTCGGATTCTAATTGTGGCCCAAGCGATCGAAGGACTGGGAAGGTGTGAACATTTTGACAGGATGTGAGCAATATTTCTCTATAGCCGAGTTATTCGCGAAAAAAAACTGAATTTCGGAAGAATATACTTACGATCATACGATACAGTCATCTTCCAACTCCGCGACGTATCAGTTACGACTTGTGCGACCGACGTTTCGGAGCACCCCAGGTCCAAGAAATTGAGGACCATGAGGGATACATACCGTAATGTGAACGGTCCGGGGTCCTTTATTCCCCTCTCTGCTAGCCATCCGCTCTCGAATCGGACCTTGGTGGGGTCGTCAACTGCGATAACGTTGCACACTAGTACCTTCGCGGATGGGTCAGCAAGGGCGAAGGCTCAGATCTGTGTTTGTCTAAAGTGGTTCCGGCATGACATCTCATGATGATTCAGCTGGCCTGACTCGCCTTATTGAAACACCAGGAAGGTAGGTACTTTGCGAAACTAATCGATGACGCGGCAGAGGGCCTTGCACCTGTTGCATATCGGATGGTGTTCCCCAGGTATCAACTGGTACGGGAGGAGGGACTCTGCTGCAAGGCGAGATTACAAATAAAATGATAGCAGGGTCCGACCGCAATGATACTAATGATTTTGGCTTCCGTCGGGACTCGGCTGGAATCTGCTTCTCAGCGTCAGCGGTGAGGTTTACCCTGGTTTACCGTATTCAGTGCGACTTGTTCAAGGTTCTCTTGATCAAGTACCCACTCGCAAATGCTATACCGAAAACGACATGGCATGGGACCAGCGGAAGCTGCGGAAAAGCTTGTGAAAGAGCCACGTTCCTGTTTTGGCTGCCTATCAAATCCGTCAGAAGACCCAACCCATTGGAGGACGGGAGGCTGCAGCGCTCTGAGGCCCATCCACGATAAACAATCTTATGGCTCAATAAGTTCCCTAAGATGATCTATCTGTGCCTGCATATCGTACAACTGCGAAACCAACACTGCATGTCTATCCTCCAGCCGAGAGAAGTCCTCATCATCCCAACCCCGGTGACCCTCAGCCCGATATTCCTGTGCTCGGATTACTCCAGACAGCGAAGACGATGGTAAACTTAGAAACCGAGTAGCGTGAGAGGCGGTGGTTGTCGGTGTAGTACTTCTATGGCTTAGCATTGACATTGCTGATCCGGGGCGCGGGCTTGGACTTGGACTCGGAGGCCCTTCCGATCCTGACTCTGTCGCCTCGGACTCCGACGCAACAAGGACAGGTGGGAAGTCGTTAGATGTTCTCTTGGTGACAGTGACGACAGGCGGTCCAAATCTGAGCTCTTTCTTGACGGAGATCGTTCGGTTCCGGTTGATGGAATCAAGGATCCGGAGCTTTCGGCCACTGGCGAGCACTTTTTTTCGTGCACTCATCCCGATACAGTCCACAAGCTGCCTCATTGCTTCGCGATCGGAAACCACGCGACGCATTGGTGTGCGACCAACCGTGCTCGTCCGTGGGAGAGTGTGGTAGAGAGTCGTGTTATGCCGACGAACGGGAGTCGTGAATGTGTTCAGGTGGTCAGACGGCGTCTCACTTCGTCCGTGCGATGGGAAGGGGCTGGATTGAACGGGAAGCAAGGGTCGGGGAGTTTTCAGGACCTCCGGCGCTTTCTGACTCGTGTTTCCGTCCAACGGCAGACACGCATCTCTTGTTGGTCCCCAAGAAAACCCAATGAAGGAAGCCTCAGTTTTGGGAGACCCAGATTCAGGCGTGACGCGAGGGGTCGAGCGTAAAATGGACCAGCCCGGAGACGTGCTCACGGACGACTGAAACAATGCAGAAAAATGGAATGGTTGTGAAACACTTTCGTCTTGGAGCTCAGGCGGTGCACAACAAGATGCCTCGATAGCGGTCGTTGTGTATGTGAAGTGTGGCACATGAAGTCCCGGTGGGGCGTCATCTAGAAACCTGCTGTTACTAAAGAAAACTAAACATCAAATAAAATATATATTACCCGTTCCAACGCTTGCCCAGTGTGTGAGCTTGAAGAACGGATGTTCGGTGATTTCCAGCACACTTCGACGACCAAGCCTACGTTCACGGGAGGTCAAAAACCTTCGAAGTGTCAGACACGTCGCTGCAATATCTACGAGAGGCTTACCGTTGTAGAAGATCTCGACAGGATTCCGAAACAGGGGTGGATTTGTCGAACCGCAAGCTAGTCTAGTAGTGTATGAGATCGTAGCAACGGTAACGAACGGAAAAGAGCAGACCTTGTGGTCCATAATCTTAAGGTATGTTGTTCTGATATCGTTAGCAAAGAACGGAGTTGTACCATATACTAGCTCGTAAAACATAACTCCAAGGCTCCACCAATCTGTTTCCAAACCACATGTGCTAGCCAGCCGCTCAGAGCCTGGAGAGGCTGGGGACTGATCAGAGAGCTCGAGCGCAAGTAGAGCATCTTCATGTGCTTGCAGAATTTCAGGGGAAATATAGTCACACGTGCCACAAGGGACCAGTGAATGACGTTGCGGGATGTTTTGGCTTCCATCCGGTTCTGGGGGAGACAGAGGTGCCGCAGAACCAAAATCGATCAAGCGTAGATGAAAACTTGAAGTCAGGACAAAGTTATGGGGTTTGATGTCGCTGTGTTGTCGTGGTTCAGGTGGTATCCAGCTCGTCCAAACTGAGACCTACCGGTGTGCATATCCCTGAGAGTGACACCAATGAATCGCACACACAGCTTGGGGAGCCCACCATTCCAGATCAGCTTCCAGCAATCTGCTGCCATGAGGACTGGATTCAAGCACGTCCAATAACGTGCCTCCCTCCGCGTAATCCATGACGAGGTTGAGGTGCGTGGAAGTCTGGAACGAACACAAAAGGTGAGGTGCCCACAGGGTGTTACTGCGCTTGGCAAGCAATAAAACGTCACGCTCATTTTGCGGAGAGCATTGCTGTTCAAGCTTGAATCGACCACAGTAAAACTATCCATCAATGTTTATTACCTCACGGGATCTGAGAGCGAATGCCCTTTCTATCGACTTGCGAACATAAACGCGTCCATCAAGCACACAGTTGACCACGTCAATCTGGGGTCCGAACTCAGTGGGGAAGACATGAGCGTAAGTGAACGGGACAAACGACACCGAACTGGCCGCGATCCAAGGTACCAAGTACGATGAGGTCTCTGTCGGTGAATCGCAATGAATCGATCTTGATGGTTTTTGCTGCATTTAATTGAGAAGAGTGATCAATCGACTCTTAGCCGAACTGTACGAGTGAACTTACACGTCTTGCCGATTGTATTCTGACCATGTAGAACACGGTCAAGGGCAATACCCTCGTCGTCGTCACTGCGAGCCTGCAGCAGCGAGCTAAGAAGATCCTTCCGCTCCACCCACGATAAAGACATGCATCAATTCGTTGCACTACTAGTAAGTCTTGGGTGGAGTGACAGTGCAACCCCGGTTTGGCGTTGTTTGCGTCAATGTCCTGAGGCTGCCGTACGCCTCCGACGATAATCCATCTCACTGCGCCAGGCCGTTTCTTGTTCATCAAAGTGTGGCATTGTTAACACTTCTACCCTCAAGTAATGTGTCGGCGGGCTCAAATGTCTGGCGCTCGGAAGGATTGATTTATGATTTAGGACAAGGTCGTGCGGTGCTCTGATGTCGCACAGCCGTGAATGCAGGCCAGTTTCAGTGAGAGAAAACGTCAGCTGAAATTCATCGACGGTTCTACAGCTCGTTTCCAAAGGCGACTCGGAGTCATGAAAACGAATCATCGCGAAACTTCTTTGAAAATCGTGACAGCATTTTCTTGTATCAGATCGCAGGAAATGCGGAGAAGCAACCAAACCCTTTCGTGAGCCCTCGGTGAAGGGTGCGTAACCTGTCTTGTTGGATTGATATACGCTGTGATCAGATGTGGTACTTCTTTTCAGCCCGAGTGTGGCTGTCTCGGGGAAGTATCACCGAATTACATGCATCGAAAGTCGTTTCTGGGGAACCAGGTCACTATAATTTCCTCTTCGTCCGACGCTCGGTGAGTGGATTAGTTGTTGTTCCTGCCTGTAGACGCAAGTAAAGTTTTGACAAGTATTCAGATATATGGCCACTAACCGCTTTCCAGTATGCCAACACCAGTACTCGTCAAAGCATGCGCATGTTATAGGGTATTTGGATGATACGTGAGTGCGTTCGTACCCTCGCTTGCAGGTTTAGTGACAGATTGCTTACGTGGGGTCCCGCGCGAGCGCTCCGTTCCGTCGCTCTTCAAGTTGTTGGAATGGTTATGGAGCAGGTTCTGAGTAATCCACCAGTCTCAGATATGCCGCTGAATATTCCGTAACCACTGCAT